>QHHG01000255.1:0-23722 GCA_004367055.1 Fusarium sp. NRRL 66335
GCCATGTACAGGTACATGTCCAACTCTCATCGCTTTTTTGGGATGAACACATCCTCCCGTACACAATGAATTTTGTTTTCAGGGCCCAGGTACCTCAGCCACACGCTGATCGACCCTGACGCTCCAGGTACCGTCCACTGACCGCCCTGCCCCTCCATCCCCCTCCATCTCCACTCCTCACCTCACCTCATCTCATCTCACTGTATCTCACTGGAGCTATCCCAATCCATTCCACGCTGTTCACTTCGAACCAGCCCACAACTCCCGGCTGGTTGCGGGATCAAGTGTCCATCTTGCTGCATCTATGTCCGATTTTCGGTGGATAGATTTCGAATTTTCAATCGAGCCTTCAAACCTACTGTAATCCTCTCAGGCCTAACGAGCACAGAGCCCCAGGCCTATCTAGTTCAGGCCTACCGGGCTGTCAGGCTATGGATGGCGATGGGTTCCCCGTTTAGAACTGCAGACCATCTGTGGAACATCAATCGGACAGACCAGGAGAAGAAAGTGGCTTCATTCCCGCAGGTGATGTCTCAAGGTGCAGGGAGTCGAGTTTCATTTCTTCTGTATAGCTCGTACCGTACCAAGCGGTAGGGCTAGCTCTAAGTCAGTTGTGTCTGCGTGTCTAAATGCCGCCTTTTCATTCTCTGTTATCCCTGGAAAAAAGGGTTCTACAGGTGGAAGGCTTGGAAAAGGCCGGATCTCAACATGGTACGGACTACTAACAACCAACAAGCGTTCGTACAATAAGCTTGGAAAAGCCGTCAATTGGTCTGTGCCATGCCCAGTGGCGGCTGTTTTGCTTATTCTCTCCCTCTTGATGGCGATTACTACATTCTGGGATCACTGTACTGTCGTACAAGACGATACGGATACGGCGTGCTTGAATTCCAGGGCCATGAGATGCCGACGATCCTGCAAGATCTTCAACGGCAATTCATGGGTAATGCACACCTACGCATTGGAAGCCCACTGTTTCACACAGAAAGGATTCAAAGTAAGCCGTCCTATGCCTCTCTACATGAAACCATAAGCCTTACTCGTTGCTCTTGTGATCACCAGTTCTGAGTTGATTTCTTGAACTGAATTGAGCCGTTCATAAACTTCTTGGAGTGTCATGGTGGGGGAACAACGCCTCTTGCAAGTGTTAGATTGGCACCAACCTGTAACGGGCTCATGTACTGGTACTTTGGTGTGGGAGCTCCAGTCTACAAGCTCAATTGCCAGCACAGAAAAAATGTCCATGGATTCAACAGATCAACAAGAACAAAAAAAAAGAGGACCCTGGAGCAAGCGACATCCCCAAAGAAAGCACAGGCTTCTTCCCCAACTGGCTGGTTGGTAGATCAACTCCGACACCACCCCTTGCAGTTGAGAGATGTTGCAATTGACGAGGTCGGGCGAGAGATTTCCTAGCCTGGTGATTGAGTTTGTTGGAGATTGATATCATTGCAAAAACACGATATCAATTGTTGACTTTTGAGAAGCAATGAAGCAGTTTCACTCCAAAAAATGACTCCTACTTGGTAGCGGTATGTGAGAATACCGGTGCAAGGCGGTGGCTAGTGCGATGTACCGGGAGGTGGACCCTAGCTTGCCTTGCAGGGGGCTATGTACACGGCACCCCCTGTCCCTCCATCATGTACTGTACCTGAAGTACTCGACCTTCAATCCCACTAAGTTTTCTGGCTTGTAGGATCAATGTGGATGGGACCTCAAAGGCGGCATGGACGACATGGATAGGTAGGCTTCTGCTACAGCTTGCCCGCACTTTCTTCGCAGCACAGCAGCCTCATCGACCCTTGAAAGTCAACCAAAAACCAGCCGAAGTCTAGCTCTCACCCGCCCACCAGACGGCAGGTACCTAGAAGGTGAACATTCCTCCTGAATTCTCCTGCCTTTCCCCCCTCCCCCTCGTCCCCGTCTTTCCATTTGTCTCATTCAACTGACGGATCACCTCGACCGTTTCTTCTACTCATCTTCAATCCCTTTCTCATTTTCTCTTCATACCTCCATCTCTCCCCCATACCTAATTCCTTTGAGCCCGCTTCTCCCTTAGAGAGCTCAGAGCGTTTCTCTCCTCGCAGTCGCTGATACCTTATTTGGTTCTTCCAGCGCTTCAACTCAAATCTCAACTCTCAACCTCCACCACACCGTCGAGCTCGATATTCACAATGGCTGCCGCTACCTCCAACAGTCTGTCGGCCAACGACAACATTCAGCGTTTCTCGGCTGCCAGCCGACCGCTAAGCCCTCGTCCTGAGCACGCTCTTTTCACCGACAAGACGCGATGCCTCGTCTACGGACTCCAGCCCCGAGCCGTCCAGGGCATGCTCGACTTTGACTTCATCTGCAAGCGATCTAAGCCCTCCGTTGCCGGTATCGTCTACACTTTCGGCGGCCAATTCGTCAGCAAGATGTACTGGGGAACCAGCGAGACTCTGCTGCCTGTCTACCAGCAGGTCGACAAAGCCATGGAGAAGCACCCCGACGTCGATGTCGTCGTCAACTTTGCTTCTTCCCGAAGTGTCTACAGCTCTACCATGGAGCTCATGCAGTACCCCCAGGTCAAGACCATTGCTATCATTGCTGAGGGTGTTCCCGAGCGAGTAAGTCTTCGTCAATTGCAGATGTACGCCAAAACCGTTTGCTAACAACATTTTCAGCGAGCTCGTGAGATCGCCCACGTCGCTCAGAAGAAGGGTGTTACCATCATTGGTCCCGCTACCGTTGGTGGTATCAAGCCCGGCAGCTTCAAGATCGGTAACACTGGTGGTATGATGGACAACATCGTTGCCTCAAAGCTTTATCGCAAGGGAAGTGTTGGTTACGTCTCCAAGTCTGGTGGCATGAGGTGAGTTTCCTGAGTCTTTTGTTTATTGGCCTGTTTACTAACAATTTCCAAGCAACGAGTTGAACAACATTATCTCCCAGAACACCGATGGTGTGTATGAGGGTATTGCTATTGGTGGTGATCGATACCCCGGTACCACTTTCATCGACCATCTTCTGCGATACCAAGCCGACCCTGAGTGCAAGATCCTTGTCTTGCTTGGTGAGGTCGGTGGTGTTGAGGAATACAAGGTCATCGAGGCTGTCAAGCAGGGCGTCATTACCAAGCCCATCGTTGCATGGGCTATCGGTACCTGCGCCAGCATGTTTAAGACCGAGGTCCAGTTCGGTCACGCTGGTTCTTTCGCCAACTCTCAGCTCGAGACTGCCAAGATGAAGAACGAGAAGATGAAGGAGGCCGGTTTCCACGTCCCCGCTACTTTCGAGGACCTTCCCTCAACTCTCAAGGAGGTCTACGACAAGCTTGTTTCCCAAGGCACCATCGTTCCTCAGCCCGAGCCCGTCGTCCCCAAGATTCCCCTCGACTACTCTTGGGCCCAGGAGCTTGGTCTCATCCGAAAGCCCGCTGCCTTCATCTCCACCATTTCCGATGACCGTGGCCAGGAGCTTCTCTACGCCGGCATGCCCATTTCTGACGTTTTCAAGGAGGATATCGGCATTGGTGGTGTTATGTCCCTGCTGTGGTTCCGCCGCCGCCTTCCCCCCTACGCCTCCAAGTTCCTCGAGATGGTCCTCATGCTCACTGCCGACCACGGTCCCGCCGTGTCTGGTGCCATGAACACCATTATCACCACCCGTGCTGGGAAGGACCTCATTTCTTCCCTCGTCGCAGGATTATTGACGATCGGGAGTAGGTTCGGAGGCGCGCTTGACGGCGCCGCTGAGGAATTCACCCGTGCCTTCGACAAGGGTCTCAGCCCCCGTGACTTCGTTGACAGCATGCGCAAGGCCAACAAGCTAATCCCTGGCATTGGTCACCGTATCAAGTCTCGAAACAACCCCGATCTCCGTGTTGAGCTTGTCAAGGAGTACGTCCTGAACAACTTCCCTAGCCACAAGCTTCTCGACTACGCCCTCGCTGTCGAGACTGTCACTACTTCCAAGAAGGATAACCTGATCCTCAACGTCGACGGTTGCATTGCCGTTTGCTTTGTTGATCTCGTCCGCAACTGCGGCGCTTTCTCCGCTGAGGAGGCTGAGGACTACCTCAAGATGGGTGTCCTTAACGGTCTTTTCGTTCTCGGCCGAAGCATTGGTCTTATTGCTCACTTCCTCGACCAGAAGCGTCTGCGTACTGGTCTCTACCGTCATCCTTGGGACGATATCACCTACCTCCTCCCCAACCTTAGAGAGGCTGGTGCTCCTGGTGCTGAGGGACGTGTTGAGGTTTCTCTGTAAGAAATGGAGAATGATAATGCAAACGGGATGAAAGAAATAAGGCGTCGAGCATTTGATGATTTTGTGCCGGCCTGGACGCGTCGCGAAAAAACGACGGTCTGTATGAGAATTCCAATACAATGTAACTAGTGCTGGAGGCCACAAGATGGCTCTCCATATTACTCGCTGATCCTATAGACATGAATGTTGATGTTTGATATGAGACTCTGATTGACTTATATTTATTCTTTTGAACTGGTGATACTTGCTATGTCGTGATACTCAGCGAATCGACTCACCAGAGCTACGAAAGCAGCTTATAAATAATGTTTGGTGATCAGTCAACACCCGCATTTGGTATTTGTTGGACCACCAAAAGCAGTAGCTACCTTAGGACCTAAGGTGGTTACTTGGATATAGCAGTCTAACAGTATTTCATTTATGGTTCCCCCATTGACTGTTCCTCGCTAAACCACGACATTCTGGGCTTATATAGCTGGATGTTAGTCTAACTCGGTTATATCGGCGGACAACTTAATAGAACCCTTACGATTCTTTTATCAGATAAATAGATAATTCCTTCTACTCGGTTCCCTATTACGACTGCTAGAATTTCTTGTTAATCACCTTACATGTTAACAATCCAGTGAGGTTCTCTGGATGATCACATGACCCAGTGGATTCGGAATTAGTCCCGATCCCGGAAAGGTTTGGCGCCTCTGTGGATTTTGACGCCGACCCTGAGCTCATGCTTCTTTGACGACGACCGACGAGACGTGAAAGGCGGGCTGCTGTGATTTTCAGGGATATTTCTACGAGCGCAATTGCAAGGCTTTGATGGTAAGCTATTCTTTTATTCTATCTACTCGACTGGGTCCTTACGCAAAACATTAGACCTAGCGCTCCAATTCCTCCTTCCACCGACCGAAGAACCAAACGAACAAACCATGTCTTTCTTCCGTATCACCCTCCACCGCTCAGCGATCGGTCTTCCCGAGCGCACAAGAGGTGTCCTCGCCGCGCTGGGCTTGCGCCGACGAATGCAGACCGTCTTCCACCCCGTGCACCCCCAATTCGCCGGTATGATTCTCAAGGTCAAGGAGCTTGTCCGTGTGGAAGAGGTGGACCGCGTGCTGAGCAAGAGAGAAGTCAAGGCTGCGCGGACACCGGATTCTGGATTCTACGTTGAGAGGGCTGTGCCAAGAATGTAAGGGGAGAGGAATGAAATCGATACCAAGGAAAGAATAAATGGGAATGTGTACTATACTGTAATGACCTTTGTACAAAACATGGTGGCACTTCGGAGGGAATGATAGAATCACGATCAAAATAAACTGAGGAAAGACTACTCAACATGCATCGATCACGGATTTTCTGGAGCATGAATGAAATAATACAAGTTCTGACAATTAAGACCCTAAACACCAAGAATACAATACTAGTTAAGAAAAGAATGCAGAAGACGAAAGCCATCATATCCTGCAGCGACGTACTAGTATCACATTACTCCAATCGTGATTCTCTACCCCAAAAAGGGTCACGATAACAAAATCTTTCGTCTACCTTCTGGTGTCATGGTGCACCTCGCAGCTCTGAATGGCCAATAGGACCGTTCTGTAAAAATCAAGAGGACTATGGAGAACGTGCATTAAACATCGAGGTCGGCTTGACTACTGGGCCTCTAGAAGCTGCGAGCCTTGTCGATGTAGTCTTGGGCCGGAGTCTCGTACTCGTTGGCGAAGTAGGTTTCGCAGTTACGTCCCAGCCAAACATTGAATTTGCCAATTTCTTCGCGGAGGCGTGACACGGACTGCTGGTCCATGTTGGTCTGCGCCAACAACTCAGGGAGAGACACTTTTGGGATAAGTCAGTCAAAGAAAGTTGAAGAAAATTAGGGGTGTTCGTACCTATCAATCGAGCAAGATGCTCAGCACCGTAGACGTCACAGACATTGGTGTATTCGGGGTTTGATTCGGTGTTTTCCCACAGCTTCTTCATTTCCATGTACTGGTGGCGCTCAAAGCTAGGCAAGTCAGCAATGACTTATTTCCATTAGAAATAAGACTTACCGATAGAGTAGGATTCTGCTGAGAGCCTTCTCGAAGTACTCGCGGAGACCTGCTACAACTTCCTCCAAGATATCCATACTGGACGATCCTTCCTCACGATGGGGGCGCTCATGGGCAAGGTAGTCCTCAAAAATCTTGGCGACTGGCTTAGAGTGAGGGAGAGGAACCAGTTGGTTGTTCTTGGTAATGTTCTCCCAGTCATCTACAAGCATCGCTTGAATGTGATCAGGCACAGGCAGGTTGATCATGGGCTTGTTATGGAATGAGTCCTCCTGTAAAGTAGTTAGCATATAATAGCTACGAATGTTGAAAATGAAAGTAGAATCGGGTAAGGTTAAGGTCAGAGGCACTCGAGGATGTATCTACCGTCTCTAGTTCATCAGGTTGTCCAAGCTCGTCACTTGGACTTTGCTTGCGCTTGGTACCACACTTGGGGGCCTTGGAAGTCTTGGAGGTTTTGGGGGGCTTTCGACGAGGCTGCTTAGTCTCGGCATTGGCGGCGAGTGGAATAGTGTAGCGGTTATCCTGGACAAGCTTGCCTGAATCGGTGACATAGCGATGCTTCTTTGATGGGAGGGCTGTGAGGGGGTCTTTGGGCTCGCGGATGCTCTCAAGCGAGACCTTTCTAGACGACTCGCCGGAATCGACAGACTCGCTAGACTGAGTCTCTTCAGGAGATTCCCGCACCTTTGGGATGGGGAAGTCCTGCGAAGCAGATGGCTTGCTGGGAGATTGCATCGTGCTGAGAGAATGCCCAGGACTTGGGGGGAAGATACTAGTGGAAAAAGGGGGAGTGTTATGGTGAAGAAATGTGAAGCTGACAATGTTTAGGGAAAGAGCACGACTAGCAGGTGCAGAGGGGAACGAATATGTAAAGTAGAATTCAGAAATATGCCTGGCAAAGCGGCAGCTTCTGATGTTTGAAGAAGGGCACAACAGTGACAGGTAATAATGGAATATGGGGGATGAGTGTGCCAGTGCCAGAGTAGGAAGGCTGCGGGCCAATACTAGATCTGAATCGCAAACAAGTATCCTTCAGTTTTGGATGTGGCCTCATATATTTAGCTAGACGGAAACCCAAAGTTTCTGACAGCCGCAAACTCTCCAGCTACGGGGTGGTAACGAAGTGCATATACCCCAGCTCTTGGGTAGTCTTAATACGGCCAACTCGACCGTAACATGCATGTAACAACAGCCCAGAACTTCTGGGAACAACACTCATATAAATGGTAAAAGGCGGTCGAACAACGTAGTAGGTCAGAACAAAGAGGGGAGAAATTCTTACCTGTTCAAGTTCCCAATCTTTTCCTCGTCTGCCTCCTCTACCTCCTTGAACAGTAGCGGACCCCGACCTCTCCTCGCTGACTCTAGCAGACTCGGCACCACTTCTAAGGCCCTTCTTGGGCTGTTTCGTGCTTCGTTGGATATTATGCTTCACTTGCGCATGAAGTTGTGCCGCAAGCTCCTTGTGTTCATCATCAAAAGGCCGGATGCGGTCAACCAGGACCCAGTCGTCCCAAGTATTCTTCCAGCCCTTGTAATGGACTTTATACTTGTAGCCATCACTGGGCTTCTCACCTTGCTGAACGTCCATAATCTTAGCCTCATAGAGCATGTCCATGTGAAAGCAAAGAACCTTTTCATCCTTGCTAAAAGGCGGAGGCGCCGGTTGCTGACGCGCAGGAGCCATGATGATGTCGGTTGTGGTTGTGATGTGATTGTTGAGTGTTGAAAGAGAAGAGAAGAGTTGAAGTTACAAGAAAGGGTAGAGAAGAGAAGACAAGGGGAAAGAAAAGAAGGGACAACAAGAAGATGTTGATCTAAGCACGGATACCCTCTGAATAAGTATGGATTATGCTTTGTCCCGTTTAAGTTCAATAGAACAACTCTGATGAGTGTTGACAATATTCCAAGTGTGAAATCAATGAACAAGATGAGTTGAGAGCGATTACAAGAGGTTGATACATGGAGCACAGTTTAGTTTTGCATCAACAATTACGGTAAGGTAGGATCCATGGGTACGGATACGGTAGGTACAATCTACTAATGTACGGGTAGTACCTACTAAGTTAGGTCGCGTTAATGAGGAAACAGGGGGGTGTCCTTCTTTTTTTACTGCACGCGACGACGCGACAGGACACTGGATAGCCCCTTCTTCCTTTAACAGGACCCGGCTTGCTGGATGCGATAAGATAAGAGAATGAATCTCAAGTAGGTTTAGTCAAATTTAGGTATTAGTGGAGGTAAGGCTACCCCTCCAGGGCTCTCTAACTTTTCTCAAGACATGAAATCACTGGGGAAAAGCCCCCGCTGGGCCGATCTCGCAAACGCATTGGAAGTGACGTGAGTCAATTGGACGCCGCCTCTCACCAAAAAGTTTCTTGAACTTGCATACCTACCTACAGTGGATTACTTATTCACCTTTAAAAAAAACATTGAAAAACATCAATTCGCTCACAAACATTTTGCCTGACTTCGTTACACCTCTTATAATAGCCATTGCTTCAGGCAGCTCTCACCATGGCTAACATTCCCGATCCCACTGCTGATTTGGACTGGACCTATGATGGCAGTATCGTTGAACACTTTGCCCGAAATGCGGAAGCACATCCCGAGAGGACTTGTGTAGTAGAAACCAAGACCTCAGAAACCCCTGAGAGACGGTTCACATACAAGCAGATCTATGAAGCTTCTAACCTGTTGGCGCATCACTTGACCGAGAATGGGGTTGGGCTCGGTGATGTTGTTATGATCTGGGCTCATCGCTCTGTCGATTTGGTTGTGGCTATCATGGGCACTCTTGTGAGTCTTTCATAGTCTACCAGAGCACATCCTCCGCAGATTACTAACAATACACAAGTCATCCGGTGCTACCTTCTCAGTTCTTGACCCTCTCTACCCTCCTAGCAGACAACAGATCTATCTCGAGGTTGCTCAACCTTGTGCTTTGGTCAATATTGCAAGGGCGTCCGACGAAGCCGGGCCTCTTGCTCCCCTCGTCAGAAGATACATTGACGAAGAGCTAAACCTCAAGACCGAAGTCCCTTCATTAAGAATCGGAGATGATGGTATCTTGGCAGGAGGCGAGGTTAACGGGGTCGATGTTTTTGCTCAAGTTCGATCCAGATCTGAGGCTCGTCCCGATGTCGTAATTGGTCCTGACAACAACCCTACTCTCAGTTTTACCAGTGGCTCGGAAGGAAAACCTAAGGGTGTTTTGGGACGCCATTACAGTCTCTGCAGATACTTCCCTTGGATGGCCAAGAGATTCAACTTGTCATCCGCGTCGAAAATCTCGATGCTCTCAGGAATAGCTCACGATCCCAGCAAGTAGTACGACCAGCGATCTGAAGTTCTTTAGCTAACATGTCGTTTCCTCTAGTACAAAGGGACGTGTTCACACCGCTGTACTTAGGAGCCCAATTGCTCGTCCCTTCCAAGGAGGACATTCAGCACGAAAAGCTCGCAGAATGGATGCGAGAGCACAAGCCTACCGTTACTCACTTGACACCGGCCATGGGTCAAATTCTGGTTGGAGGTGCAACTGCCGAGTTTCCATCGCTCGATAGGGCATTCTTTGTCGGTGATGTTCTGACCACCAGAGATTGTCGACAACTTCGAAAGCTCGCCAAGAACGCCAACATCGTCAACATGTATGGAACCACTGAGACCCAAAGAGCTGTCAGCTATTTCGAGATTCCAAGCCACTCCAAGGATCCTAACGCTCTAGACGCTCTCGGCAACACCGTGCCCGCTGGTAAGGGTATGCAGAACGTGCAACTTCTGGTCATCGATCGTCAGGACCGCAACAAGATTTGTGGGGTTGGCGAAGTTGGAGAAATCTATGTGAGAGCCGCTGGTCTTGCCGAGGGATACCGTCACCAGCCGGAACTGAACGCCGAAAAATTCATCACGTCATGGTTTGTTGAGCCAAACAAGTGGGTTGAGGCCTATGCGCATCTGAACAAGGACGACCCTCGACTCAAGGATTATGTTCCCCGCGATCGTCTTTACCGCACAGGCGATTTGGGACGTTACCTTGAGTCTGGTGACGTCGAGGCTACCGGCCGAGCTGATGATCAGGTCAAGATTCGTGGTTTCCGAATCGAGCTTAACGAAATCGACAGCAACCTCAGCCAGAACCCCTTGATCCGAGACTGCAAGGTACGTTCGCGGAATGGATGCACTAATAAGCCAGTTTGCTAACTCCCGAACAGACCCTGGTGCGAAGAGACAAGAATGAGGAGCCAATTCTTGTCAGCTACATCGTTCCTGAGTTGAACGAGTGGCCTAAGTTCCTCAAAGCCCAAGGGCTGGAAGACGTCGAGGATGAGGGAACCGATATCGGACCCACCAAGGTTTACTTCAAGCGTTTCCGACGTATGCAAACTGAGGTCCGTGACCACCTGAAGGGTCGATTGCCTGCTTATGCGGTTCCTACTACTTATGTAAGTTTCGAACATGATCTTGTGGAGTGGTCTAGTAGCTAACATATCGCCAGATCACCCTGGAGAAGCTTCCTCTGAACCCCAACGGAAAGGTCGACAAGCCTAACCTGCCCTTCCCTGATATTGCAGAGCAGACCGAGGATGCCACCGAGGAGGACCTGAAGCGATGGGAGAGCCTCTCCCCTACGGAGCAAGCAGTTGCCACAAACTGGTCTGAACTTATTCCTGGTCTTAATGCAAAGACCATTGCTCCTCAGAATGACTTTTTCGACCTTGGTGGTCACAGTCTGCTTGCTCAGCAGATGCTCCTGGTTGTTCGAAAGACAATCGGCGCAAATGTCTCCATTAACACTCTGTACGAGTACCCCAGCCTTGCTGGTTTCAGTGCTCAGATCGACAAGCAACTCAAGGGCAGCGCTGCTGAGTCAGAAGAAGACAAGAACCCCGAGTATGCCCGATCCCTTGACGAATTGCTCAAGGGACTTCCTTCCAAGTATCAGTCCGCCGATCCGTCTACCATCCGTGCCAAGGCCAAGCCTGTTATTTTCCTTACCGGCGCCACTGGCTTCTTGGGTGCCTATTTGATCAAGGATATCCTCTCGCGTACCAGTCGCCAAATTCAACTGATCGCACATGTTCGAAGTGTCAAGGACCCCAAGGGTGCCTTTTCTCGTCTCCGCCGCTCGCTCGAGGGTTATGGTATGTGGCGAGATGAGTGGGAACCTCGCCTGAGCTGCGTTATTGGTGATCTGGGTCAGCCAAACCTTGGAATAGAGTCCTCTGTATGGAACAACTTGGCTCAAACTGTCGATGTGGTCATTCATAACGGCGCCGCTGTCCACTGGGTTAAGCGTTATTCCGATATGAAGACCGCCAACGTCAACTCTACTATCGACGCCATGAAGCTCTGCAACGAAGGAAGGCCCAAGACCTTTACCTTTGTCAGCTCAACCAGTGTCCTTGACACTGAGCATTATATCAACCTCTCTGACAAGCAGATCAGCACCGGTCAGGGTGCTATCTCTGAGGAGGATGATATGATGGGTAGTCGCACTGGTCTTGGAACGGGTTATGGTCAGACCAAGTGGGTATCGGAGCAGCTGGTTCGCGAGGCTGGAAGGAGGGGTCTTCGCGGTACAGTTGCACGACCAGGTTACATTCTGGGCGATATTGAGACCGGTGTCTGCAACACTGACGATTTTTTGCTGAGGTGCTTAAAAAGTGCAATTCAGCTTGGTGTTCGACCTCGAATCGTCAATACAGTTAATGCAGTACCCGTTAACCACGTCGCCAACGTTGTCGTGGCTTGCGCACTCAACCCTCTACCAGGCGGTGTTCATGTTGCCCATATCACTGGTCACCCTCGCCTGAGAATGAATGAGTACCTGTCCAGCCTTGAGTACTATGGTTACAAGGCCCCCGAGGTCAGTTACAGTCAGTGGGTGGATGAGCTAGAGAGCTATGTTACAGCCGGTGGACAAGAGAAGGATCAGGAGCAGCTCGCTCTCATGCCTTTGTACCACTTCGTTGTCAACGATCTCCCCGCCAACACCAGAGCGCCTGAACTTGACGACTCAAACACCGTCAAGATTCTGAAGGAAGATGCCGAGCACTGGACCGGTGTCGATGAGAGCGCTGGATACGGTATTTCGCGAACGGATGTCGGGCGATTCCTCCATTTCCTGGCCGAGACAGGATTCATCTCTTGGCCTACAGGAAGAGGTCGACCATTTCCTGAGGTCAACCTGACAGCCGCTCAACTCGAGGCTGTTGGTGCTGTCGGTGGCCGTGGTGGTAGCGGTGCTCCTGCAGCTACAGCTTCCAAGGTCTAAACGAGATCTTGAGATATAAAAAGTTATTTGATTCAGCGGCTATTTTGTATTAAACTCGATTGGAAGTGGCTAGATGACCACGTTTGCTTTGTATACCTATGGAGAGATCAATACAGAACAGATTGTGGTATAAAGTTTTGACTCATGAGAATTAAAGTGCTTGGATGACAAAATAAGGCTGTCAAATGGATGCTGAGAGGACATACAGTTTTTGTAATATCAAGTTGATATGCTTATTTTGTCACATATTCATGACCAAAAACCGCCTTTCACGATTGTACCAAGTTGATGTTATTTCCGCGATATATCACATGGTGATATTATAGTATTGAATGCGCTTCAGGTAAATTCGTTTGACGCATATGAGTCTTCATCTTCCCCTATCAACCAAGCGAAGAAGGAGGTGGGGCACTTAACGCGCCTGGGTTTCCCATCGCGTCTTGGTTACATTCATCACCATACGAAGGCACTTCCATATCATTAACGTAACAGCAGCAAATACTTCGAACTTGGTATTCTTGACCACATTGGCTTCGGAAACCTAAAAATGGCACCTACAGAAGCAGAACTCCTGGCTAATTATCTTATCCAACCTTCAACTCTGACCGCCATCACAACACTTGAGCAGTTCAAGGCACTTTTCCCTCGTCCGCTACAATCGTCACCACAAGTTCGATCTTTGTTTCGAGATCTGCAAGCGCAGCGTGCAGATGTTCTGGACCAAGTTGCCGAAAACATCGCCGATGAAGCAAAACGAGGCCTCGCAATGCGGCGAGAGGTCGTGCGGGCTAAGCGTGAGGCAGAACGGGAAGACATAGATGCTGAAATTGAAATAGAGCGTGCGGTGGGTGCCTTCGCTAACTACGGCTTCGATCAAAAGTACTGATCGATTAATTAGCTATTTGGCGATGCGTCAGGAGCAGCAAGTGCCAAGCATACCCTCCATTCTGCCATTCCCGAGCTAGAGGGTGCAGCAGGCGCTCTGGAAGCCGAGATCGAAAAGCTACAAGAGGAAGAGGCGGCGCTGCTCGAGTCTGTGCAACAAACTGTAGGTGCACTGAGCGATCTACGATATGGAAAATTCTCCAATGGACAAATAAGCGACGAAGTCATCGACGGTCTGAAGAACGTGGAAGCAGCTTGCGAGAACAAGTCATAGATTACAGGTCACTCCGCAAACGCCATAACGAGCTCGTACGAAAGTCATGATACATTTTGAATCTACTCAAATAACTCGATACTTATTACTAGATATCGACCAACTGAATATGGCTCCCATCAACCTTGCAGGAAATTGCCAACATCAATTTATCGGGCGGGCTGAGCACCAGCCTGAGGAGCACCGGGAGCGCCTTGCATACGACGAGACCTATCCAACATTAGCATCATGGATTATCGGTGGGCAAGGAAAACTTACATCATGGCGCGGCTGCCAAAGGACACAACAAGCATGAAGAGCCAGTTGGGAATCAGGTTCATGGCCCACATAAGGTAACCGAAGGGAATAGCCAGGCCATACTCGGCGAGCTTGCCGTTGGTGGGGTGGAACCAAGCGCTGGTATGGCGATGGAACTCGTCCTTGCTACCAGAGGCCTGAAGGGCGACCAGAGTGTCGGAGGTGGTGGTGGTCAAGTTGAGTCTCTTGCTGTAGATCTCGACGGGCGCGGGCTCGGGAAGCACATCGAAGATGTAAAGGCTAGGAGGGCCGGCAGACCAGGAGTTGCAAAGAATGGGCTGGTTGTCGCAGTTCAAGTAGGCCATATGGGGGGTGTTCTCGAGGAGCGCAAACTTGGCAGCGGTCTCGTTGAAGGCCTGCTCGACAGTTCCGCATCGACCTTTGATCATAAGTTAGCTTGAGGTCAATCCACCAGATATTGCGACAAGTACAAGTCGCATAACACATAGACGGTCGCGATTGTATCGCAGATCATTAAACATACCATAGCAGGTCTTGTTTCCACCAGAGACGAGCAACCACCACTCCTCGGGAGTAGTGGCGCCAGCGGCAACGGGCTCGTAGAGAGTCTCCTTCCAGTTCTCCAGAGTCAAGACGTTGAGTCTCATGGAACCAGCCTTAGCCTCGGCGGCAGCAACGGGGTCATGGTGGCCTGGGTTAGGGATGTAGGAAGCGAACTGGCCGATGACATTCTGGAACTGGGCCTTGTACTGGTCGACGGGAGAGTCTTGGGCGGCAGCCAGAGCGGGCAGAGCCGCGAGAACAGTAGACGATGAGAAGCGCATATTGGCGGAGATGGGAATTAATGGCGCAAACTAATCAATGTCAACCTTGAGAGAGAGATGGGCCGGAGAAGAATAAAGAAGAGAAGAAGACAACACAACACAGAAGATGGATGGACGGGTTATGGTGGAGATGAAATGGATAAAGTAAAGACCCTGGCGGAAAAGCTGGACCCTTGTATCGTTGGGGATATTGGAGCTTACTGATATACCCTTCCTTGCCTGCTTGCCTACGACTTTACCTTGCCAGAGCTTTTGCCGTTAACTCCTCATTTGCTGCACTTTGGCTAAAGCTCAAGGTAGCAGTACCTAGGTAGGTAGTTAACGCTAGCCCACCAATAGACAATTCTTAAGCTGTCCGCTGCAGAGGTTCCAGCTTAGAGAACTCCGCAAAGTGTTTGCATCAATACCATTGAACGATATAAAGGTATTAATAAGGTTTCATGTCTTTGACACACTCATTTAAAGCGAATCATGGTCAATTAGATACAGCCTGTTATGTACCTCAAGGTCCGCAAAACCAATGATGACAGATGACAACAAACATTGGTACAATGCTTTACAGTACAATCCTTACCTAGCTCCAGACTTTCGTGACAAGTGCTTGGAATCTAACCCAGGTCGTATTAGACGATTTCCATTAATCTGAC
The DNA here is from genome assembly GCA_004367055.1 of Fusarium sp. NRRL 66335. NCBI lineage: Eukaryota > Fungi > Ascomycota > Sordariomycetes > Hypocreales > Nectriaceae > Fusarium > Fusarium sp. NRRL 66335. The sequence continues at coordinate 15,468 of QHHG01000255.1, forward strand.
CCCACACGGAAAGGGAAGCTGTGTTTCCCAACAAGAGACACCCTTGACACCCTAGCAGCCTACAGCTGACAATGCACTAACAAGACATCCACATATTGAACCGATGTTTTTCCGAGTCGTAGTACTGACTTCATTAACGCGTCTGTCCGTGGAGTGTCAGTTATTCACGAATCGCGGCTCAAGCTCGACACCAGGTTCGACATTAAAGTTGTTGTCTTAATATTGAAACAATTTGTTCCTCGTTTTCTTACACTTGAGAGAAAGACTTCGAATTTTCTTGGTATTTTGTACAGATTGTGTTCCTGTATTGTCCTGCCCATCCTGTCTATCGCATCTATTCCGACCTCGAAGCCGAACACCATTTGTCTCCCATAGCCATCATGAATCCTCAGATGGGGCAGCAAGGCCAGCAGGGCCAGGGTCAACAGCAAGGTGCCGCTGGAGCAGCTCAACAGCGACCGCCGCCGATGTATCAGCCCAACCAAATAAGAAGTCTGCCGACCTTGAGTGAGGATGAGAAGTCGAAGTATGAAGCCGGCTTGCAAGGACTCTGGAACAAGGCGAACAATTCCCCTCAGAACAGCCAAGAGCATATTGCCGCGCGTCAAAAGATTATAGAGTTTTCCAAAATGCTTATTACAAAGATCCAACAAAGACGCACCCAGATGCAAAACCAAAATGCGCAAAACCAACAGGCTCGTCCACAATTGCAACAGAACCAATCCGGGCAAACGACAGCTCAGGCTCAACCGCAACAACAAACGGCCGGAGCTGTAGCTGGTAATCAAGCAGCTGGTGCCGCCGCTCAGCAAAATCGAATCCCCGAGCACATTCTCCAGCACGTGGCTAAGATTAACTTCCGAGCCCCCGCGCAAGTGGCCGAAAAGTCAGGTGCCGATGCGAATAAATGGGTAGAAGAGATCAAACAGCGCTACACGAGAGCACTTATGACGATGGATAATAGCAAGTCGAAGGTTGCCCAAATCGATAAACTCATCGCGGACAGAAATGCAGCTGGAACACCCTTCAAGGAAGACGAGATGAGGCAACTTCAGATTAGGAAAGACCAACAACTGAAGGCGCATTCCGATGCTCACAAGTGGGTTGACAGCGTGCGCAAGCAGCAAGGTAACCTGCAAGGCACTGGCCAAGCACAGGCACAAGCGGCGCAAAACGCGGCGAGGGTTTCTCAGCAAGGAAATCAGCAACCTGCTGCAGGTCAACAGACTGCAACGCAACAACAGCCACAGGGTCAAGCGCAGCAGCAGCAACCGCAACAAGCGTCCCAGCAGCAGCAGTCGCAACAACAACAGCAATCTCAACCGCAACAGTCGCAACCACAGGCCCCTCAAACTCAGCCTCAAACATCTCAAGTTCAACACAACACCCAGAATAACGCTCCACCTGTAAACGCCGCTGTCGAAGTTGCCAAACAACAGTTAGCCGCCGTGAGCCGAGCCTCCCCTGTTACCGGAACGCCAGGAGCGGCACCAACGCAAGTGCGCCCGGCACAAGGAACTCCCCAACCTGGACAGCAACAACTGCCACAGGCACCAGTCCAGGTCAAACAAGAGCCTGGCACTGCCCCTATTAACCCCGCGATGTCACAAACAGCCGTGCAAGCACAGACTGGAACACCAACCCAGCAGAATGCTCCGCGAATCCCAACGCCGCAACAGGCTGCTGCCGCAGCGGCTCCAACGACAGCGCAAGGTCCTCAGGGTCCTCAGCGAGCTCTCAGTCACTCTGCTGCTATTGAGATGGCTAATAAAACTCTCAACACTCCTGGAAGTGCGCAGGTGCCTGGGCGCCCTGCCCAAGCTGGAACACCAACACCAGGCAGCGCTGTGAATCAAGGCGTTATGGGGCCTAATGTTCCTCAGCAACCTACTCCACAAGGCCATCCGCACGCACATCCCCCGCAGCCTCAACAAACCCCAATGCAATCCAAGATGCCCATCCCCAAGGTGCTTCCTGAAAAGGCCACTGCTGTGCCCCAAGGTGTTTCTGTCGGAGGCGGAGTTAACGCCGGTCGCCCTACAATGTCTCAAGGAAGCGGAACGCTCGGTGGTGTTATGAACCAACCTGCGATGGCTAGGATCCCAGCGTATAACCACGAAGCTGAGGGAGATCACGTTTTGAGCAAGAAGAAACTAGATGAGCTTGTCCGCCAAGTGTGTGGAGGACCAGCCGAAGGGCAGGACGGAAACCTACTCACCCCTGAAGTGGAAGAGGCAAGCACCATCGCTTCCTGGAATTCAGATAAAACGGCTAACTTGATTTCAGAACGTTTTGAACATGGCAGACTCGTTTGTTGACAGCGTTTTGCATGCGGCTTGTCGAAACTCAAAGGAGCGCGGGTCTAAGGTGCTCGAGATCCGCGATATTCAACTTGTGCTGGAGCGAACCTACAACATCCGCGTGCCCGGTTACTCATCCGACGAACTCCGCACCGTCCGAAAGATTATGCCATCCACAGCTTGGATAGCGAAGATGAGTGCAGTCCAGGCTGCCAAGGTTATGCCCGGTAAGGGCGAGTAAATCCTTTTGCAACGTGGAAGAGATGTGGTTGACAAGAGAAACCCGGACAAGCAAGAAGAAAATGAAAAGCAATGCAGGGTATTTTGTATTTCTCAAGAGAGGCGTTGGGTGTATACCCGGGACAAACTGGCGTAATAGGAATTTCTAACCCGGTATGAAGGATGCTTTTTTTAATTAGAAGCTGTACCAGAATGCATAGGAGAGAAAGAAAGCAGCGTCTGAAATAGTTGGCATCAACTACGGGACCAATAAATGAAAACCTGTTGACTTTACACTCTACTTGTGACAGTGGCTGCATATATGTTGTAATATAAAACGACTTTAAGCTACTAACGGTATGCCTTGAAACAGCGATGTCGACACTTATTATTCGTTGCCTACTGATTTTACATTTATATATCAGTTTTGGTGAAGTTGCAAAGTTAATTATACACATATATAAAAGTTGCAAACCTGGTCCTCATTCAAATCATGACTTTCAGTGATTGTAATTTCCTTATCATGTAGCTGATGAGTCTTGCACATTGGGTATAAACTTGCATAAATATCACGTCGAACTTTGTGCAAAACACCAGCTGCAGGCAACATCGAGACGTCACTGCTCGTGCCCCACAATATGCCAGCTTATTAAGGTAACGCCCTAGTTCCCGAGTACTTTGGTGGTACCTGCCTGTGCAGCGAGATCACCGCCTGAACCAGGTATCTTTACTGCCCATTCAGTCTCTTCCCGTTGTCGCCTCAGTTGTCCACTGGCCAGTTACCCAAGCCCCGGTCCCCATTTGGTGAGCTAGCACCAAGCAGCGAGCAGCAGCATCACCTTGAACCTCTCCCCAATCTCATTACCAAACTCACCACGACGATCATTGTCTTGACCTTTTCGACGGTCTCCCTCCTCGACACCGATCTCGTACCCGCACCCTCAGTATCTCGTTTACTGCTATCGCCAGCTTCCTCCAACTTCAATTACGCAAACGCTGCGACAAGTTGAGGCGCGCGCACGACTCGGTCTTCTCCCACTATCGTCATCTGCAGCTCCTGCTCCGATAGTTTCAGCCTCACTTCTTCGCATCATACATAGATATTCACCATGCCGCCCAGCAAGGCACCAAACAATAACGGCAAGAAGCCTGCCGGTAACAACAACGTTCAGAAAAACAAGGACGTTGAGATGACGGACAGCACAAAGCCCAAGGGCAAGAAGCCTGCTAAGGACGGCGACGAAGAGATGACTGTTGTCGTTCCTCCTTCCAAGTCGAAAAAGTCTGACAAGGCTGATGCTGAAGGCGATGTGTCAATGGAGGAGGAAGAGGAGGAGGTCAAGGTTGACCCTGTTGTGCAGACTATCGCAGGTGAGTAGCGAGCTCGTAGGAGCTCAACAAGGTCTTCCAGAACAAACACTAACATTATATCTTCACAGATATCAAGAGCAACTTTGCTTTGATAGACCGCGCCGTGGCCCTGTTCGACGCCAGATTCTCCCTCCGCGCCCTGCGATCTATCTCTATTATCCGCAAGCGTTTGACACCCGATATCATTGCCCAGGTCATTTCTGAGGCTTTCCCTGCTACCGCCAACTCAAGTGCTATTGTCAAGCCGCTGCTGGCTGCCATTGAGCGCGAGGATGTTACTCTTGGCCGACAGAGTTCAGAGATGGAAGTCGACGAGGCCAAGACATCTGGCAAGAACGGTTCCAAGAAGGAGGTTAAGGACCTCATTCCTGAGATCGATATCTTCCTCGGCATCCTCGTCCAAGTTTACCTGTTCGACTCAAAGCAGTTCCAGCGTGGAGCTGGTTTCTCCAAGTACCTTTCAGATAGAGTCCAGTCTCTCAACCGCCGCACACTTGACTCTTTGTCTGCCAAGGTTTACTTCTACTACTCTGTCTTCTGCGAGCAGATCGCCCCTCTGCCTCCTTCTCCTCAGTCTCCTGTTGTCGCCATTCGACCTACTCTCCTCGCCGCCCTTCGCACCGCCGTGCTACGAAAGGACGTCGACACACAAGCCTCCGTCATCGTTCTTTTGCTGCGAAACTATCTCTCTACGTCGCACATTAACCAGGCTGATCTCCTCGTCTCGCACACTCAGTTCCCCGAGAACGCTGTCAACAACCAGGTAGCGCGATTCCTTTACTACCTTGGTCGTATCCGCGCCATCCAGCTCCGCTACACTGAGGCCCACGAGCATCTCACTGCTGCCACCCGCAAGGCTCCTTCCAGTAGCTGTGCCCTCGGCTTTGCCCAGACAGCTACCAAGCTGCTTTATGTTGTGGAGCTATTGATGGGTGATATTCCTGATCGAGCTATGTTCCGCCAGCCTACTATGGAGGCTGCTCTTCAGCCTTACTTCCTGTTGGTCAAGTCGGTCAGAGTCGGCAACCTTGAGGACTTCGAGACAGCGATCGCTGATCATGCCGATACCTTCCGACGAGACGGTACTTACAGCCTCATTCTGCGTCTACGACAAAACGTTATCAAGACAGGTATTCGCATGATGTCTCTATCTTACTCTCGCATTTCCCTTCGCGATATCTGCATCCGTCTTCAGCTCGGTAGTGAGGAGTCGGCGGAGTACATTGTTGCCAAGGCCATTCGTGACGGTGTGATCGAGGCTACTCTGGACCGTGAGAGGGGTTTCATGAAGAGCAAGGAGGTTGGTGATGTGTATGCTACCCGTGAGCCCGGCGAGGCCTTTCACGACCGAATCCGGGCTTGTCTAGCTCTCCACGATGAGAGTGTCAAGGTTTGTTCTCCCAGGCTTTATCACGACTGAATCAAGCTAATTACTTTCCCTTTAGGCAATGCGATTTCCCATGAACCAACATCGTTTGGAGCTGAAGAACGCCCAGGAGGCTCGGGAGCGCGAGCGCGAGATGGCGAAGGAAATCCAGGAGGGAGATTTGGACGAGGATGACCTCGGCGGAGACTTCGATGGCATCTAAGTTGGTAGAGCTTGTTTATGATCTGCCCTTGATAAAGCATAGAGTTTCTCTTTGCCGACAGCGTCAGCCTTACTTAGCTGTAATTTCTACTTATGACCCGCTTGGCGCTTAGAGTGATGGTGGTTGTCTGCTGGAATTTGGTGATAGAAGGAGGGAAGGTTTTGACAGGTATGGAAGCTTAACCATGACCTTCATGTATGTATTAAATGCTTGGTACAGAGGGGTTGAATTTTAGATTATGAATTGGGTTTCTCTATGTTTACTTTGAGCTTCTTGTCTGTGACTTCTACTTGATAGTGCTGCACGAGGCTATATACATTTGCATACTACCTATGCTGAGGATATATCTCTGTTTGGTAGACTATAGCAGCGTAATCCCTCAAGACGGAGTGCCAGCAATGTCATACATTGTCTGCGTGGTATGCTGCTACCTACCCAGGTACTCCATGGTAGTTTGTTTTCTATAAATCCACCTAAGGGCCTAGGTACGCCCCAATACGTGTGCATATCCTCAGGAGTCGAAGACAGTACAAACCTCTCGCGACTTAGAACCATGTAACTTAGGTCGCCCTTGTCAGATATTAGGCAGGCCCTCAGATACCTAACGGGTAGAGAGCATAAGAGTCTTAGCATCCATTGGATGGCTTGGCAGTGCCATGCCATTGCTAGACAATCTAGTATTTGGTAGGCAGATACGACAGTGCTTGTCAGTGGCATACCAGTTTTTCACCCTAGTACCTAGGCATATATGGATGAGAACTTTTACAGAGCTCAGAGTACCTCCTTGTCTTCCACTTCTAAAGGAATAACAAAAAATACCCCCAGCAAAAATTCTTCATCTGCCACAACCAGCGATCTCGACGACAACCTCATCGACATGTGAGTAAGCCTTCCATTCTTTAAGGGCATCACTAATTTCTGCATACATAGACAAGATGGCTGTGAGACGAGCGTTTCACACGGGGCGTAGTCCTCGTACCCGCGACATCAAAAGGGCATACGAGATTGCTATGCCTGTTAGTGACCAGGATGTCATTACTGGTCTGGACAACGAAACGAGAGAAAACCTAAGAACCATAAGAAACGAAGCCAAATATCTAGTGGCCATCGACAAAGTCAACTTGGACAGCAAAGGTCTACTGGATCTGATAATCTTTGGGTGTAAGGTCATGTGTCTCCCTCAGATCCATGTCAACAAACGACAATGGATAGAAAGTGAATTGGGACTACTTCTCGAAAAACGAAAGAAGTTTGGGTTGGATGACGACCGCTATATCGAATCAGTGAAAGCTGATAGGTACAAACCTTGGATAGAAGAGCTCATCGGATGGGCAAAGCTTGTGACCTTGTCGTATACCTCAAGCGACAATGTCCCCCCACCTTATCAACTTCCAGCGTCTGAGGTCCAAGGGCAATATCCATCTGCCGATTCAGATTCAGAGTCCGAAGATTACAGCGACGAGGAGGACGACGAGGAGGAGGACGACGACATCCAGAGAGTCTTGACGAGCACCGATTTGGATAGTAAGATTTCCAATACTAAAACCTCAAACACATGCTCATCCCACGAGTGTGTCGAAAATCTGGCCACCAGAGAAGAACGCAGAACCCATGCTCTTTGTTGTCCGGCAACATGCTTACGGTCAAGCGTAGTACGGCCAGACCTACCACTGCAAGTTTCACACAAGGTAGGGTGCGAACATTGCGATGAGAAATTCTACTTACAAGAATCTCTGGATATGCACACCTCGGCCAAGCACAAGCCGGCTTATCGTTTGTGCACTCACAGTGACTGCGAAGGCCAAAAAGAGCTGTATAGCGACTGGGAGCTGAACGTTCATGTCATACTTACCCATGACGCTGCAGAGCATCGGTGTTTTTTTTCCAGGATGCAGGTTCAAGAGCCATGCCAAACTGGCCACCAGCAAGAAGAGATCGCTTTTACAGCATCTCGGTGGAAAACATGGCTTATACACGACATCATGGCAATCCCTGCGGATGTTTAACTTGGAAGAAGTCGAGAATGCCAGAACAATGGACGACCCGGGAAAGACCTACATGGTCTTACAGCGGCATGTGGATACATCTACCCTCGATATCGACCTCCGATTGCCCCCTGTACTGTTGGAGAACTCCGATTTGGATGATACTGGATATCTGGAAAACGGCCCACCGAGTGTTTTCAAAAAGGTGTGACTCCCCTGAGCCTATGTCAAGCATACAGAGAACTAACTAACCTTTCTAGCTTGCTTTCTATGCCGAGTTCAGAAAACAGACTGAAATTTACCAGTACAACCTTGATGAACTGAGTGAGTATAAGCGTCGCGATCAAAGCTTTTAGCACATACTTACAAGGACAACAGGGAGCTTGTCGTACGACGGTACACTGAAATATCGCAAAGGTCAGCGATGTATCGGGGCTATCCATGGGTTGGCGTGCCCGATGGGCCATAAACTTACGCTCAGGAACTCGCTCATCCGCCGAGCACCGCGTGTGGATGGACATGGGTTCCATCAACACAACATGGTAACATCGCTGATGTGTGAGGTGTGCAGGGGAGTTAGGTCACTAGTGAATGCTATGTTCAGCCTTGGCCGATAGAGTCGGCCAGGTGAGCATCAGCTGCTTTGTGCGGAGGACGCATGTACCCATACGGTGGCTCTAGGCACTAGCCTTTGCGAAGAACACGCCTTGGAACTGGTGGACTGGAGTGTATTGCGCTCTCCTGTCCGGGTTTCTGTTGAGAAAATCCTTGCCAGAGGATCAGATATCGAT
>QHHG01000256.1:0-85226 GCA_004367055.1 Fusarium sp. NRRL 66335
GTGAACATGACTGGTTGGGCGGGCATGATGGGCTGGGTCATCATTGGTTGAGGGGCGACAGCAGGCTGTTGAGCCATCATTGGTTGACCAGCTGGGTGCTGAGTGTAGGTGGACGACGACGATGTGGTGGTCGTTGTCGTGTTGGAGTGGACGAGGGTGCCATTAGCCTGGTTGGTAGCAGGTTGCTGGATGGTGGCTTGCTGGGTGATCTGCTGAGGCTGTTGTGTGATGGTCTGCTGCTGCTGCTGCTGTTGTTGTTGCTGTGGTTGAGCATTGACGAGGGCCTGTTGAGCAGTAGGCTCAATGTGGATGTGATAGGTGCGACCGCGACTTCGTGATCTCTCTTTGGTCCTCTCCTGCTGACGCTCAACCTGACGTCCAGAAGATCTCTCCAGTTGACGGTCCTCCTCAAACTCAACCCTCTTCTCACCAGGACGAGACTGTTGTCTAGAGAGGGCACCAGTCTGACGAACAATAGATCGTGATCGGGTAGGTGTCTTGGAGTAATCATCCTCACTCTCACTCATGACAGTAGTAGCCCTTGTGGAGACGGAGACGTTGGATGAACTGCCCCATCCTAGTTCAGATGCAGAGTCCCAGTTGTCATCAGACATGTACTGAGCTCTTGGTGAAGGCTCCGGTGATCCAGTGTCCTGTGTAGATCGGAAGCGCAGCTGAGGAGGCCGAGGTTGGAAGGGAGGTTGAGGTTGGAACCCGAAGCGACCAGACTCCGGTCGTCGGTACTGAGGTGGTGGTGATATGGACGAGACGTCACTAGCTGAAGAGACGGTGGAGACCTCGGATGGGGCAGTGGTGGCTTCGGACACGGTAGACAGGCCATCATCATCTGGTCGACGAGATGGTGGTGGACGAGAGACTGATCGGTTTCTTGTGAGGGCAGTCGAAGTGTTGACATTGTTCCTTGAGTTCCTTGAACTGTCGTCGGAATTGTTCCTGGGCGGGTTACCCCGGATTGTGAGGGCCATGGCAGTCTCCTGCTGTCGTTGCTGTTCAAATTGTGACAGCGGATCAAAAGGCCGACGGGATGGCGCCGGCTTTGTCGCCGTCTTCTGTGATGATTTCCTCATATTAAATGAGACTGTTTGTGTGTGTATGTGTCGTGGTGATAATATTAAAGAAAAAAGGCGAGTTTATTTTTCTTTCTCTCGCTCGTGGGTAACAAGGGTCCGTGGGTGATGTGATCGGCAGTCGGCGGTGAGGATGGGGATGGATGTGGTGCACTACATAAATGATGAAGAGGTCACAATAAAAGAGACTCGCTGGATTAATGTTTGTTTCTGTGCAGAGCTATTCTCAGAAAAAAAGAGAAAGAAGAAGAAGAGGGAAAAAAGGAATCAGCTCGGACTGGAAATAAGGTGTGCAGCCGCCAGTTTTGTTCAACCTCTTTTTTGCCTTGATCTACAGCAGGCAGACCGGGGGACACAGAGCCCGAGCCAAGCCCAACCCATTCTGAGAGTCTGTCTGTTAGAATCAGTTGGTTGATCCACCACCAACCACATTCACATTGGGCACGGCCAGGCGCAGGACAGCTGGACCAATGTCTACCGAATCGGCTGTGACCATGACGCGTGAAGGCATAATCCCTGAACGGCAGAGCGGGAACAGAAAAAAGAGGCCCTAGTTTAGTCAACAAGGTCTCGATTGGTCTTGACGCGGGGTGAGGCTAAGCTCTGACAGTTGAGTCTACAGTAGACCACGCCTTAGCCCATAGACTGAACAGTGGCAACTGGCCATGTGGACAGGCGTGGTTGAAGGGAATTATCCCCGGTAAGTTAACAAGCGGCAGGGGTAATGTCCCCGGCCCCTCCGCTGTCGAAACAAGGCCGAACGAAAGATGTCTGTGCAGTGACTAGCTAGTCACCGGAGAACTAAGCGATAACCTCTCTTCTGCAAGAAAGGGGAGAAAAGAAATGCAAGACTCCATACCGCTGTGTGTCTTACGTGTACAAGACCATACCAGAAATACATACATTACATTACATGACATTACATGAGAATCCATTTTGTGCACAAAAGACTCGCTTATTTATGCCCTATTCATTGTCCACAGGAATGCACTGGATTTATGCCTGTCTCCATGTTGTGTCTCATTCAAGACGTGATTGTTCTTCGTGATTCTCCTCCCCCACAACTCAGCATGCCCAATCATCAAAATCAGGGCATCCAATAACTATTCAATAAGGTGATCAGCGGCTTGGGCTCTAAAACTACAGGGGGGAGTCCCTGTAGTTTTTGAGGCCCCATTCCACCTTGGGTCCGTCGGGCTGCAACGTTTATGTGGGGGTTTCCGATTCGTTCGAGAAGGGTCATAAAAATGGGCTCTTTCTGCACAGCACTATTCTTGAGCACCAAGAGACTCAAGTGAGGCAGAGAATTCTTTGGATAGAAACAACGAGGAATGTGAGTAATAAGTATACGTGAGTCTTTTTCTGACTCACTGACAGTTCAGCTATTCGGTGGCTGGCTGAGCTGGTTAGGCGCGTAAAAAGCCGCAGGTCAAGGAATCAGGCCCTCGCTTAATAAATTTGAGGCTATTCACGTCCGCACGCTGATCACTTCCAACTACCGTATCGCTATCAATCTCGGCGGCTTCAAAACCCCGCAAACGGGGGCTCCAGTTTCAGATCGACTATGCCCAACCTCTTCTAAACCCTTAACCAAGGCCTCGGTGATTTTGCATGATTTTGTCTGTGTAATTCCGAAACGAATATGGCCTCGGATGTTGTCGAATGTCATTGCTCTTTGAGGAGGCCGGGTAGTAAGCTGAGGCGTCTAGTCATCGCTGGCAATCGTAGTCATCCCAGAGCCATAATTAACAGTGACAAACAACCTCGCCACAAGGCATTGCCGAAAGATAATCGCGGCAATGTCAATCAAGCTTATTCCTGGTCTTGTCATGTGGATCAAATCCAGACCGGACAATACCGAAAAAGCTAGATCAATCGAGAACGGTTGAACAATTCATTCCATGGTCAAAGCTGCCCGGGCCCCTTCTCTCCACGATAAGCGCTGCAAATGGCCTCGATCTCATCAGGAGTTTTCTATGTTACGCGTGTGCATGAAGCATTTTGTTGCCTAGGCAATGCACTCGGTGATTAATGTATGTACAGTAGGATCGTGAATGTATGCGCAGTGAGTATCGTATCACAGTCACACGCACAGAAAATTGAAAAAGAGCTCCGGATTACTCGCCTGTTTTGAGGCCATCCAGTGCTGAACCTGGTCTTGTCTCGCCCTATTATATGGGGAGGATGACTAAGGTTGAGGAGACATGCACAATTGATATATGATCAGTAGATATCGGGATTCGCCTTGATATTGTGTCGGCTGTGAATATGCCACGCAGGACGGACAACTGTTAAATCAGGTGGCGGAAGAATCAGCTATGGAGAAGATGGAGACAGAAGAGGATAATCATTGGACTAAAAACAATGCAAGATTATGCAGTACGATACGCAGAGCCACAGATAAATCAAGCCACATCAACAGCTACACCAGGAACAATCATTCCCGTAATCATCGGTCCCCTATATCCCTTCTTCGCACTAACAAACCACCAAAGACCTACCAAAAACGTCAATCCACCCCAGATAACACAAGTATAGTTCATACCCGCCGCCGTCGCAGGCAAACTATAAGGAAAACAATAAATGACACTCCAGATAATCAGATAAGCACAGGCGATACCATTGATGATAAAACCGGTGATTCCGTGCATCTTGAAAGGCCCGTATGTGATGTTCTTCCTCCCGCTAAGGAGATTGGGAAGAATGCAGCATAGGAATGAGCAGCTGCAGAGTAGAATAAATGTTCCGACTAGTGCGTTGAAGGCTGTTGTACTGCCGACTTGGATGGCGCCGAGGATTGTAACGAGGATTGCTGTTGCGAGCGTGGACCAGAGTGGCATGTCGAGGGATTCTTGAAGATGACCGAAGACTGATGGGAAAGGTGTTGCACCATCGCGGGCAAGAGCCCAAAGTGTTCGTCCGCAGGTGATGTAAAGTCCAACAACCGTTAAAGCAATACAAATCATAACCAATGATAACAATCCCGTAGCACCAGCCGCCGAACCAGTTGCTTGTCGATAGATCTCCGCGATAGGATACGCAGATTGTAACAGCGCATCGTAATCGCTGATGGCGTACATGATAGCAATGAGATAACAAAGCCCAGTGATGAAACCAGTTGCTACTTGAAACAGAATAGCAATAGGTACATTGCGACTTGGGTTGGGAATCTCCTCAGCTAACTGCGTCGTAGCATGAACAGAGCCCACACTATAAGCTCCATTCAACATCCCCATCACAAACACAAATCCATCAGGATATCCCATATCAGCCGTCCAATCCTTCCACACAAATGCAGAACTGGCATGCGGCGGACGACCTCCATGGCCAGGCATCGCAGTAACTGTAACAACCGTAATAACAAACCCAGCAAGAATGATAAAAACGCCGAATTTGTTGAGGGCTGGCATAGCGCTGTTCCAAAGACAAACAGCCGCGCATGATAGCCAGGTTGTAATGATATACGTGACAAAAACATGCCACGAAGACGCCACAAAACCATCATGGTTCAAAGCATACATCTGAACAAGGGTATTGGCGAGAATACTAGACATACTAGCACACCCCAAACACCACGCAAGATAATTCCACCACCCCGCAAAAAAGCCCAATACACGACCCCATTTCTTTCCAGGCGTGACAGAAGCCCAGTGATACACACCGGCAGAAGAAGGTATCGCGCTGGCAAGTTCTGCGACAGAAGCAGCAACGGTCCAGTAAAATATCGAAACAACAATGAATTCGTATAGGACGCCGGGCGGTCCGCCGTTGAAAATGGCGACGAGGATAGAGCCGCCGATTGCGGGCCAGACGTTGCCGACGACAAGGCCTACGCCGGCTAGGGAGAGTAGATTGAAGTTCTTGGGAGGCGCTTGGACGTGGTCAAGGTCCAGATCCTGAGAGGGAGTTCTGATGATGGAATCATGGTCGTCATGTCCTTTGGACGTGTCCATCTTTTGCGTGTCGTCCATCGTGTTGGCCTGTCAAAGAAAGGAATGACAGCTGAGTTGCCAATTGAGGGAAACTCAGACATTCTTAAACGTCCCGAGCTCTTGGGTTTCACACTTTCGCCCCCGGACATTGTCGCATGTTCCTTCCAAAAGCGGTTTGGATCCCATGTCTAATCTACGTAGCGTGGTATTTCCCCAGGATGGGTTTACGACTTATCTAGAACCTGACGCTAGATAAGGTGGCGAGCTGTCGGCTGAACTATCCTAATGAGTCCATGGTTGATATTTACAATGAGGATGGATGGACTGATAAGAGGTGGTTGAAGGCTTTGTGGCCGGTCTAGATTACGGGATATACGAGGGATATCAATCAGTCAATTGTCTTTGATGATGAACGCGTCTGTTATCATTCTTTATCTGATAAGAATATCGGGAGTGGATCCGAGTTCGGAGATTCTGGATCTGGGGCCAATCGTGCGGGGTAATTTCTGTTAGTCATCGCTGTCCGGAGCATCTTGGGTTCAGGGTAAGTAACGCGATTTGGTGTTCAAGAATTTGTCAAGGAACGCGTCCAGGTGAGGTCGTTCCTATCTGGAACTTCGTTCTTGCCTTAACTTACTGTTACAATTGTCTTCACTGAGATAGAAAGACGATTTTTAGAGTGGGCTTTGCGGCTTGTTGTGTTCTTGAGTCGCCGGTGAATACGTTCAATCAACACTATTGCAATTGCAAGCCAACTCAAATCAGCAGAGTTTAACGGTGACACGAAGGATATAACAGGAAAGACAGCAGAGTTAATGGACATTCAGTCAGATTCAAGAAGATATACAGATCTGAATGATATACCCCATTTATTTACAGCGCGAATATTGCTATCCTCCACTCTTCGAGGTTCATTTCATCTTGTCGCTACCTTAACCTTATCTTTGCTGCTTATCTTATCGCGATAACAACCACTATCGATTGGGATTCTTGTCCAACAAAGCATCAGTCGATATAGATCTCAATCTATATCACAGTATGTCATGCATGTGTTGTGCATCTGCTGATTTATCTGCACTATGAGCTGATCCCTCAGTTCATCAACAACAACAAAAATATGAAACCAGACCAAACAATACATAGACTACTATGTCGTATTGTCGCTATCCAACCTAGTAAGTATTGCCCATAGGAGCAGCATTCCAATCATTCTCAAATCTATGCCAACCACCATACTCGGGCTCACTCCCCATATACAAACTATGCACAACAAAATCATAGGACCCATCAGAAGGTGTCTGACCCCCACAAACATTTCCCCCCATAGCAACATTCAAAAGAATATTCATATCCCTCATCGGCCTCGTCCCCTCGGGTATATCCCCCTTCATCACCGGTCTTCCATCAATGTACCAGATCATCCTTCCTTGACTTCCCTGCTGAAGCCACGCAAGGTCGTACCGCACAGGCCGATGTTGCATGTCGGGAATCTTGGTGCCAAGCACGCGATGCTTGTCCGGCTCATGGTGCTGTCCCCAGTGGAGACAAGAGTGATTCTCCATATCACCGTTCCACGTCTCCGCTATGTCGACTTCGCCGTCTGTGGGCCAACTGAAGGGCTCCTGCGGGAGAAGCCAGAATGCAGGCCAGATGCCGCTTGCGCAGGGTGAGGTGAGGTAGGCGGTGAGCACGCCCTGATCCCTAGATAGCGTCTGACGACTTACGAGTCGAGCAGAGGTATACCGCTTCTCATGGTCAGACTCGCCATTCTTTGCGATGGCTCTTAAAACAAGCTTTCCATCAGGAGTGCTACAAATATCAGTAATATTCGTGACATTGAGGGAGGGGCACTTACTGGAAGGCGTTTTGTTGATCGGCGGTGTAGTACTGTAGCTCCTGATTACCCCAGCCATCCGGGCCGTTACCGATCTTTGCGTCCCACTCAGCGGAAACGGGAGCATCGGGGCGGAATTGGGGCTGCCAGTAGACGTGGCCTTGTTCCTGAGGTTGAAGTGGATGAGGAGGTACAGGAGGCGGTGGAGGATATTGATGGGGGTTTTGGTCCTGGTCTTGAGCTTTTGGCTCACCGACTAGGTTTTCGAATTCATTCTTGAGACGTTTGAGATGGTCTTTCCAGGGCATTTTGAATGAAGGTCAGATAAATACTGGTTACGGATTTGAGGGGATGTGTTTTGTATGAGTCTATATATCTATCAAAGGAGAAATATCATTGACTCCAAGACTTGGCATGACGTCACGAGCTTGCGCGGTTTAGTGGCTGGCGGTGCCAAGTCTCAACACCATCACCAACAATAAAACATTAGAAGTGAAGCTATACAAACACAGCAAAAGGGAATAAATGATTGACTGCATGATGTTGTGGCAATTATTGCCACTAATACTCAGCGTTGCATGACATTCTGTAATCATCGAATCATAACAAAACTTGGAACGCGATAAGAAACATTCGGGCCTTATCTAGCGATAAAAAGAACGGTGAATCTAAAGCCAAGACATTGCCTGATGTGCGATCAGATCGGATTACGATCCAGTTAAATTTCCTTGCTTCGGCAGACGCCGCTGGCGAGCATCAGATGGTTTTTTGGGTATTGGAAAATTTATTTGAACAAGGGCTTATGCGATACGAAGCTGGGGATGATATACATGCCACTTGATGAGATTGTCGTCTGAATAGAACGGAATTTGAATGATATTTGAGTATTGAAACGCTATAATAAGCGAAATAGTCGGTATCAGAATAGTACCGTGTTTCGTCTCGCTGTTGTGTCCGTTGTTTCTTTTTTACGCGTCGCATCTTCAGTGGATAGCTTCAGTGTAGCTTCACTGAAACTCAGCACACGCGTTCGCTAACACGTCCATCCATCGCAATGACCTGACATCGCGAATAAATATTGCGCGTAACACGGCTTCTTATCGGCAATCGAAAAAGGACCCAGAAAAATAACTAATGATCAATATAGAAGTTTCAATTGTCGGGCCATGATGAGATTCTGGATTGGGACATCTTGTGGTTTTTTGTGGACGATGTGCCGATTCTCAGCCTCCGGAAGATCCCGACCAGGGGTTCCGGCCAATTTTCATTGTCATGGCACCACCCAACGGCCTCGAAACGCCGCTCACCACGCCATGAAAACAATGCAAGATACAGACATGATATATATAATAAATAAAGACATCTCTCTTTGGATTCAGAGTCATTCACATCTACAGTAATTCACTACATCAATTGAGCATTCATCACTGGTTAAATCATCCAATATGCAACCCATCCTAAGAGCCATGCCCGTCGAAAAGTAAGGCTCCCTTATCTTATCTTTAGTATCTCTACTAACAAATCAGGATTGTCCCTCTTCTCTTGACAGTCGGTAGCGCCACAGTTGTCGTAGGCGGTGTTCGCACGACGCTCAAGCCACAGACACGGTCTTTTGATAGAAGACTCACTTCATCATACAGCACAACACAAAGTGAAAAGGTAACCCAACCCCCGTTCTTCATTATTTAGATAATTGATGTTAACATAAAATATTAGACTATGACAAATATGATCTATAGCACTTGGCTAGAAGATTGAACCACCATCACAAGAAACGCTGGCGTTTCGGCAACATCACGATACCACACTTAATGCAAATATTACGAAGCAACAGATACATACAAGCAACACACATACACAGGCTTAAAGTCTTGCTGGCAAGATCAACCAGCGATATTAGCCTATTACGATTCAGGATTAGATAAAGATAAACAGCGAATGATAGAATTTTCGGGATGAATCCCGCTTGAAACAATTCGCCTACCTCACGATAACATTCCGCGATTCGTTTATGACATTGTGATGCGGAATTGACAGCTGTGACTCACGTTTAATTACATTGACCATTGTTTAAACTACTTGAGGCAATTGCCGACTCTCAGCCGCAGCGGAATTGAAGCGCTGAGCCAGCTGCCGAGAGTAGCGTGTTTCAGGAAGCGTTTAATTTAACCATCATCTTGGCATCTCTCATGACTTTGTATACATACCAAAACCGTTGTGATGTTCGATGAAGATCTTGTCATGGCCAAAGAGAACATGACAAGTCATACTCCTGTGCGAAGCTTATTCCTACCATGTAAACACATCATCTCCAACTCCAACCACAAAGTCCAACGACCTACCCCAAATACTACGTACCGCAAATTGGTGGCACTTCAGTTTGCCATGTCAGAACAGCTGAGCTCAACTACCGAATTAGATGCCATTTCCCCTGCCGCAGGGCTGAAAAGCCGTTCCGCATGATGTGGGTATGATTGGATGTTCCGCGCCTCTGTAAGATAGCTGACTCTTGGAGGATAAAAGAGTCGGGTCCTCGATGCTTTGTCTCAACCAGTTTCCCATCTCAAAACACCATCCCTTCCAAATTAACTTTGACCACACTCAAGCTCACCCCATCCCATAGTCTTCACTCCACCAAACATACTCCCACACAGACTCAATGGCTACTCCAGCTCCCAACAACGGTCCCATCGACCACAATGATCTCAATGAATGGAAAGACCGTTTCAACGACGTCCTCACCCGCCCAAAAGAGCACGTCAACTCCAAGTCTCCCCCAACATCTCAATCATGGCAAAACAGCCTCTTCGGCTGTTTCAGCCCCATCGATCTCTGCGCTATAACATGCTGCGTTCCTTGCGTAACCTTTGGAAAGACACATCATCGGCTGCGAAAGGGTGGGAATCTGGAGGGTTATGAACCTGTTAATACTTCTGTATGTCTTCTCTACCCAACGGAATAGCAGAAAGATATCGGTTGCTAACATATTCACAGTGCCTCATGTTCTGGGGCTCAACTTGCTTTGGTCTTCACTGGATCCCTATTGCTCTTCAGCGTGCCAATCTGAGAGAAAAGTACAATCTTCAGGGAAGTTGTCTTGTTGATCTTGCTACGGCTTGTTGTTGTGGATGCTGTGATTTGATTCAGCAGGATAAGGAAGCTGAGTATCGGGAGGCACAGGCTGGATCTACGGAGGGATACAAGGCTAACGAAGGAATGACCGTGCCTGCTTGAGCTTCTTGTACGGAGGGATGAACGAGGCAGCTTTGAAGTGTATAGTTGGCAGTCTCTTGTACTATGGATGATACCCTGCGATGGATTAATGGATTATTGGTAACAGATGTCGTTAGTAACAATACCCTTCACCACGTGATATTTGCACATAAAAACATGCGCCCGTGAAAAACATCTCCTCGTCTCAATATCACTTTAGGCATCGATCATAATCTCACCGTCGAGAAGCTTCTGGTCACAAAGAAGATGGGAGTGCGCCAGCAACATTGCAAGAAGGTTTTGTCGCAAATTAAGTTTCTATCGCAAAGTAAGTTTCTGTCGCAAAGGAACTTTGCACAGCCTGACATGAAATATTTCCCCACCTCCATTAAAAAATTAATCCAACTGGCTGTTGCTCAACAGGGCTGAACGTTATTGTAGACGATGACTCTTATCATTGCGGATCTGCCCGACGTACCCCGTAAAACGTGACGGTTCCCCACAGAAAATTTGGCAACTTCATCCCCCCCTTTACAAGCCGCACTAACCTCTTTTTGTCACCGCATCGACTTTCTTCAACGACATACCGACAAACATTAGATAGAGTAGGTATGGAGTCTAATCAGGATCAGATGCAGGATGCTCTGCAGTATCTAATAAATCCTATGGATGCTGCGCAATTATCAGATGGAATAGATGGGTCAAGTCACGGTACGCCTTCCTTACTCACCACCATGTATAAACACTCACATAATGGATAGACAATCGTCCTCCAATTCCTGGTACCAGCAGTGAGATATACACATTCATCGACGAAGAAATCGTTCCATCAACACCACCAAAATCACACCCATATCTCCTCGTCAACATCGGCTCAGGCGTGTCCTTTTTCCAAGTCTCAGAAACCGAAACAAAACGCATCTCCGGCTCTTCCTTCGGCGGCTCAGCACTCTGCGGTCTTCTAACTCTGCTCACCAGGGCACGTACCTACGAGGACATGCTCAGCCAGGCAGAAAAAGGAAACAACGCAAACGTGGATAAACTCATCGGCGACATTTACGGCATGGACTACAATAGAATTGGAATGAAAATGACCGCAGTCGCATCAACCTTTTGCAAAGCTTTCAGCCTGGAGCATCGCCCAGCAACCGAGGGTGAGAATGGTGCCGATTCGAAAACCTTTTCTGACGCAGACATTTGTCACTCGCTTGTTTTCGCCGTGTTCAATAACATTGGACAGCTTGCTACGCTGCATAGTCGTATTCATGGAAATCCGGACATTTATTTCACGGGACCTTATGTGCAGAATTGTCAGTTGCTGGTCAGAACACTTTGCATTGCTGTGCGGTATTACAGCCAGGGCGAGAAGAAGGCTCATGTCGTGGTGGACGGGAACACGGTTTAGAAGTTTGGAAAAGTCTGCTTCATCACGAGGGGAGAAGAGGGAATAGATGAAAATTCTAAAGGATAGACTGAGTCACTTCTAGACCATTTGTCTTGTTAGATTAGGCAGGAATGAAAATTGAAGAATCTTATCCCATCAAAAGGACAAACGAGGGGACTAGATCGGGCCCCAAGTGAAAATTCTAAAGGAACAGAAGTGTATTCATAGTGATAGACCAATGCCGTATTATAGAATTGAGTCATTGTTATCTGATATCAGCATTAACATTTGAAGAAAATGTCCTCAACTACGTGATGACCTGGAAGAGATTTCACGATATTGTAAACCTTACGAAACGAAAGAACGAAGGGGATATCGACATTTACAGATTTAACTTTGATGTTCTGGTCTATAAAACACCTCCTCCCCCCCGGACTGATGGACTTTCTACTTGGCAGATTCATCCACATTCGTCCATCAGTCTTCACACAGCAAGCCTTTCTTTCTTCCCTCGCAAGCCTGTTTCCATCAAACAATCATCTCAATCAAGAGTAACACAATCGTCTACACTCTACAGATACTTGTCTAAGTCTTAGGACATTTATCTAACCCATCCCGCATTCGTCTATACTCTTTAGACAAGTTGTCTAAAGTCTTCACATCTTTATCTGCCCTCTTCATCACATTCTTCCCGCCCCTTTCTACTAGCACTATCTTGCTTCTTTTTTGCAGCCATGTCCTACTTTGACGATGCCATGTTTCACTGGGAGCAGCAGAATGGTATTTACAATGACAACCCATTCGCTGAAGTACCTCCCCCATCCGCTCCAGCACCTGCCCCTGCTCCCGACGCGGCAGCACCCGACAATGGGTATTGGGCGGAGCTTCAACGCCCGGTCCAGGAATATGTCGATGGAATCGGTGCTCAGGTCCCTGCAGAGAACGAGGCCCCGGCAGATTTGATGGCGGAGAATCTGGACACACCTGACGCCGAGGTCGTCCCCGAGAATCACGTCGATGCGGCAGAGCCACAGCCCAGTGCCGACGCAGACTTGGCGGTGGATCCTGAGCTACACAATGCTGAGGTCTTCCCCGAGATGGATGTCGATGCTCCAGGCGAGGAGGAAGAGCCACAGCAAATTGCCAACCCAAACTTCCTGTGGATGCAACCTCAGGCACACAATGCTGAAGCCTCCTCCTCTGACAACGACACGTCTCAAGATTCTGATATGGACTTTGATCTCTTCGGTGGTGCTGGCGATGAGCAGATCACCTCTACCGACACAGGAGCCAAGGCACAAGGAAAGCCTCCTCCCAAGAATGCCTCAGAACTCACTGGCATGCGACTCCCTCTCGCTCCTGTTCAACATGCAGAGAGCAAATCTACCCCTTCTGCCGAGGCAGCTGAGGCATTGGACACTCCCGTCCTGATGCGAGCACCCAAACAAGTCGAAGAGCCTCTTCCCGCTGAGTCTGCCGATGTTGGCGTCGTCGATGCTCCTGCTGCGCAAGACACGCGTACAGGAGCACAGAAAATCCTTGACGCGATAGCCGCCGACCCCGATAAGTGGTTGTTGCCAGAAAATGACATGGGCATGCAGCATCAAATGAATGGCATGTTGCACTCTTCCTCGAATGGCAACATGGCCATGCAGCAGGGCTATACCAACGGCATGGCAGCGCAAGCCTGCATGAATCCTCAAGTACCAGTCCTGAACAATCCCCCTCAGCAGACTGGCAATATGGGCATGCAAAACTATGGCAATGTCAACGGCATGGGAGCGCAGGGAAGCACAAATCAACAAGTGCCCCTCGCAAACAACTTCAATCTCCCCTTTCGCCCTGCTCCCAATGTCCGTATGCAAAACCAGTTTGCTTTCAATGGGATGGGAAATACGATAGTCATGCATGGCCAAGTGCCACATGACTATGCTGCTGGGTTCAACCCAGCCATTCATCCTCAAATGCACATGCCCAACCAGGCCTCTGTCAACGGCATGCAGAATCAGTTTGGCATGCAGCCCCAGGCCCAAAACTTCGCTCAGCCCGGGGTTCAAGCCAGCAATCCCCTCAACCCTAACTGGGGTTTTCAGAATGGCCACCCTCTCGCGCAGAACTACGCCCAGCTTAATGCTCAAGCCGGGTATAACACAAACTTCAACGGCATGTATCAGAATGGCCACCCTCACATCCTGAACGCTGCCACCACCCAGACTCCCGCGATCAACGGCATGTTTCAGCATCAAGCTTTCCAGCCATCTTTCCAAGCTGCTCCTGCTCCCGTGTTGAACAATCCCACCATCCAGAGTCCCATGCCCAACGGCATGGCTCAATCTCACCAACACCCAGAGCGTTACCGGCTATTCTCCCAAAGACCCAACAGCAAGGCGGGCCATCAACTCCAAGCATTCTGCATCGACTGCAAAGTCCAGGTGAGGCAATTCGCCATCCGATGCGACAATTGCCGAAATACACACAGGGCAGCGGCTGAACATAAGACTCGTTCGTGCATCAGCTGCAGGTTAATGCTTGAACCTGGCACGAACAGGATCTTCTGCGACGCACACCATGCGGTGACCTTCCAATACACACCGTGGGAGAAAGAGAAGTTCAGGGCTGAAGGCATTTGCAACAACTGCTACAAGGTCGATGCAGAGAAGGGGCTCGTGACTTGCACGGAGTGCAGGAAGTCCAAGAATGACGCGTATAAGGCACGAACTGACGAGGCCAAAAGCAAGGGTCTTTGTACAACAAGCGGCTGTGGGAATGAGAATCCCAATCCGTTAAGTAAGTGCGATGATTGTCGGGAGAAGGAGAATGCGAAGCGACGAAAGAGGCCCAGTCCGGAGAGGGACGATGAGGGGGGACAAAAGAAGCCCAGGAAGGCATAGTTCATTGAGAGGACATGAGGCCATCTCCTGGTCGGCCTTGAACTCAGAGGTTCATAGCTGAGGAAGATGTTTCAATTCTAGCTCTGTGCGCTATACCCTAGGGCTGTTGTATTCTAATTTGGACATAAATTGTCTGAGTCATTGTTATTTTAGTTTAGCCGGCGGTACTGAGAATTGAGTTAATTGACACTTAATCACACACAAGCTTTGCATATGAATCATCCGTGACAGGATTTTCTCTTCTCCCACCTCACAAGAGGTTATCACAACTTTACTCTGTCACGGCTTTACCTTACAATGACTTTATCACGTGAGATATCTTTTACTTTCACTCCTGCAGAACAGAAGGTGCTGCCACGAAAGTATCCTGTTCACGAACCAATGACGCGCCTTCCCCGTGAACAAGCGACGAGTGTATCTTTGATAAACTCAACAAGAAGGTGCACCTGTCCGCTTCAAGCTTTCGGCAACGCAACTCACACACAGATAAATAGGTCAAGATGGACTTTCTCTCGGGCGCACTCAACTTCTCTTCTACACAGTATTCGCAAACATGGGCTCTACCAAGAACTCTTCCGCCAACATGGACTCTACCAAGAATTCTTCCGCGAACATGGACTCTACCCTCAACCTTAACCCCGCGAATTTCCCAGTATCCGACAACGCGCACTCTACCAAAAACGCCACCAACAGCTCTTCCAACACACAGCATATCCCCCTTGGAGAACCCGGACCATTCAACATTCTCGACTTCGATACTATGGACGCGTACTTCAAAGCCTGCCACGAACACGAGTACAAGCCGTCCGAGGATGCCGACTACAGGATGTTGGATTCGGACCAAGACCTTACGACTTTGATGGGTGATGCCACCGATTTCATGAGTGACGCCGTCGATTGGGGTCATTGGGAGGGCCCAGAGTTCAAGCCATTTGTTGACAGCGTCAAGCCGATCGCTACGAGCACCAAGCCGATCGCTAAGAGCACCAAGCCGGTCGCTAAGCGCGCTAGGGGCCTGTCATCGACCCAGCCGTCTCGCCCTCGTCCTCAACCATTCAATCACCAACAGATGTCACAAAGCGCTGTATCCAACCCTACGAGTGGCAGCAGCAGCAGCAGCATGCAGCCTTTTAATTAGGAGTCCGAAACTGCAGCCGAAAGCAATCCCCCTCCCGCTCCCGCTCCCGCGCCTGTTGAAACCGGTCCTGGCCATGCTGCTTTCACAGCCAGAGAACCTCGACGACGACTATACTGCCTAGACTGCGGTACACTTCAGCACCAGCAAGAGGCCAAACTGCGTTGTGGAGGCTATGTGCAACCGCCCACAGGCCGATATTGTATCAAATGCGGAAAAGAGGGAACCAAGGAGCCGCGTATTATCTGTAACGGGCATGCGGGGCGGCATCTTTTCAATTTGCAGGAACGTACCAAGCTGCGCCAGAACGGCCTGTGCCGCTACTGTATCTGGAACGAGAGAGCCGTAAGGACTGAGGGAAAGCGTAAGGGTGAGCGATATGTAGATTGCTCAGAGTGTCGGGCCAAGAGAGAGGCAAAAAGTAAAACGTAATATGGGCGTTATGAGACTTAGACTATGAGTAGTAAGGCATGGACTAAAGGAATGATAAAATCATAATTCTTTCTCTAAATTTGTATCAAATATCCTAAATTGTTTGGTCCCTTAGACTTTACTTGAGTTGACTGTCCATCAGATAAGGTTTCTAATGATATTTACATGACTCCTCTGCCTATACAGAACCTTATCCTTGTTGCCTTGCCCTGATGTAAGGTTTGAGCCAGCTAAAATGCCCTTCTTTCCTTGCTTCCGGTGATGATTGGCATCGGACGAAATAATTGGCCACTTGATGCCAGCGTAGACAAGCATCTAAGTCGTTCATTTTGACGGGGATAATTATTCTGTGTCCATATCAATCGGGCGTCGGTAACTGACCAATTGGGTAGAAGCATTGCCTATTGTAGTCGTGCTTCGGGATGCCCGATGCCGAGTTTGTCGTGATCTGACTCAGTGACAACTACCAACAGCCTGGACACCCTGGTCGACTATGCGATTCTCATTGGGAAGCTGTGAATTAAGGGCTCAAGATTGAGCTATAGAAATGGTGACGGTGTCGTGAGAATGGACTGCTGATTGCCTACGAGACAGAATAATATGACAATCATATGCGAGTTTAGACAGGTCTTTAGGCTAATTATCTCTAACATCCTAAATATTAGAGAAGAAGAATCCTCCTACTCAGCAGTCATAGTTCGCCACTCAATCGCGTAAATATACTTGTCCAGAATAGCTTACCTTTCGCGACAATCATTCCAGCCCACACACAAGATTCAGCCAATGCAAAATGGCCCACGATCCTCGAACAACATACCTCCTCTCCCGAGTCACTCTGACTCCTCCCCTCCGCCTAACCCGCCTCACAACACCCCCATCCCAAGATTTCTTCTCCCAATCGCCCCCCAACAGGGAAATTGCCCACAACCTCCTCGTCCAAGCCCGAGTAACATCTCCAAACTACATTCCCCCCGAAAGTCAAAAACTACACTTCCTCCGCTCGGAAAAACAAAAAGCCGCAGTGTCTGATACTTGTACTTGGACGTTCACCAAGCATGAAGTTGCTGTTGCTTTTGATACGTTGATGGATCAGCCTGTTTTGCCTCCTGCGGGTGTGGCGCAAGCTTTGTTCATGAATGGGAATTTGGAGAGTTTGGGAGAGCTTTGGGCTCATTTGGGTGATGCGACGCTGGAGAAGAGGATGAAGAGTAAGAGGTTGAGTGTGAGGTTTGATGCTCTTGAGATGAGTTGGTTGGATAAAGCTGTGGCGCATGATAATGTCAACTACATCCATCTTCTCTGTCAGACACATGTCAGCCAAGAGATCTTGGATAGGGCTTTTGGTATCGCTTTGTCCAAGATGTCACTGCGGGCGATGAAGCTTCTTCTGAGCTTCGGAGCTATGGCTTGTGGGCATCGAGAGGCTATCAACGAGCAGATCAAGGACCGAAACTTGGAGTTGGTAGAACTGTTGCTATCAGCTCCTGATTCTATGGATAATCGGACATGGAAAGCATGCCTCGATAAGGAATTCTCTAGAGCTGAGGCCGGAGAGACTTTGTCGATATCTTTCCTTCTGCTTCTTCTATCCAACCGCCCAGGACTGGTCTCCGAATCATTACTACTCAGCACTCTTCGACTACAGAACGTCCAGGCTACAGCAATCGTCCTAGCATACGCAACCTCCAACGATATGTTCCTCAACATCAGACACCAAGCATGTGAGCTCGCATCACACTGCCAAGACGACAACAGAAGACTTATGCTATTCAGGCTACTCTCTGCCTCCGAACTCGTCGAAGACAGCCTACTTCTCCGCGGAGAGCTCGTCAAAGATACGAAAGCACGCCACATTCCACTTGTCAAGCTTCTTGTACAGGCGGGTGTTGAAGTAGATGCAGCGCTAAACTGGGCTGTTTCTTATACTGATATTGAGTTGATCGAGATTTTTGAATGCGGAAATCGGTCTTCTTGATGGCGATGTCTCGGAACGTCGGGATAATCACATTTAAGCTTTGTTTTCGTAGCATCATAACTCGTTCTTCTATATTATTCCCTGACATAAGGTTCAGGCAACTACACCTACTGACTTACATGCTTCCTCTCGGTTATTCTTTTTTCCAACCATCACCATTCAATACACACTCACTCATAGCAATCGTGTTCGGTTCCTCGCTATGCTCCCACTATCCAGTAGTATCTACGTAGCGGGGCTTGTCTTGGGCACGCCGAGTTCTTGCAATGCTTTGGCAGGTCCGATATTGATCCAATTATCAATCTCCTTTTGCGTCGCAACGGCGATAACTCCCATCATGCCAAGAGCGTTCGCTCCAGCCTCTTTATTCACCGCCGCTCGACGTCTTGGAAGGACAACCATCCATTTCTTCGTCACGAGCATGTTATGTGGAACCGAAGCTCCATGGGGAAGTTTCTTCGCGTTCTCAGATAGTCCTGCTCCAACTTCGGTCGCCTTTTGTAGAAGTTCTTTGTAGATACCCAATAGATCCTCTGGCACGACCTTTGCAAAGTCAAACCGATGGTAGAACCACTGAAAAGGCACATCAGGCTCTACCCCGTCCTCTTCATCCAGAAACGCGGCGAAACTATCCTTTGGCTTGGGTATCAACTGCATATGCTTATGCAATCGACTGCACCCTCCATCTTGACCACAGTTGTAAAAGGCAACGTGTTCATCAGTCTGATCGCGTAGAACACTATGCAGTGCCTGCCAGTCGTCTTGATCCAATGGCTCGTACTGTCTTTTGTATCCGTTGAGAGTGAGAAGCATTAGATGCGGCCTCGCGTAACAGAATTTGTTGGCAGCGAGAAAGTGAGTCTCTCCAATGCGGCATATTTCGTAGTCCGCAGTATCTACGTCGCTCCCATCACGCTTTCGGGTGGGTATGCTGACAGGGTGTTCTGGCTGGGCAGCATTTGTCTGGAAGGTTGGTTTCTTTGAGAGGGCAGACGTGAGAATGAATTGGAACTGTTTGTTGTCTCAGTGTGATAGTTACTGGGCAAAAGGCCAGCTGTTCATACCTTCAAGCCATTGTCAATATGTTCAATAATCCTTTGTTCATCATCGTAAAAGACCAAATTCTGTTCAATCAGTAAATCGAACTTGTGCAGAACCCTCGACTCGGTCATCGTGTCGTCGGTGGCGTGGCGGGTGAATTACAGCTCAGAGAGGTTTAGAACACGCTGAGCGGGGTGTTACGGTGGCCCGAGGACCCTGGTCTCAGATTTCCCTGATTTGAAGACACGGCTGAGACTGATTATAGTAATCCCCCTGCGGCGCAACTTGGCACTTTTATTGCGATCTTCAATTCATACTTTTGAAAGCTTGGAATCCCGTCACTTCTCGTAGCTGACACCAACCTTACACGACGCGTTATTGTGAAACATTATATGTTGTAGCAAGACAAATTAAACCCCGTACATACATAGTAAGCTATGACGTATGTTTGAAGCGCTAAAATAAAGTACCCCGAGTACCGGTGCAAACTGACATGGAATATTTGTACTATTTAGTCTCTTACGTTCATCCTCAAACAGTGATTAAACGATGGTATACTTACTTCTTTCTGTCGATTCCCATCCTCCAGACGCGTCTATATACTTGAAACCTTGCTTGAATTCGACTATATAAACGTGCTTCTTGCCTGAATACCCTCCATCATGTTTTCCTCATTACATCTACATCTTTCACTATCAAGTCTATTCGACTGCCCGAGCATTTAAAGAGTACCTACTATCTTGATATTTTACACCGAGTCAACATGGAAAAGGAGCATTGTTACTGCGCTATTTGCGGTGTACCATGCGGTCGAGTGACCAATGACATCTGCGATGATGAATATTCCTACTGTCCTCGTATCCTCAAAATCGATGACATCTTCTGGATGTACGATGTCAAGCTTCTGACTGTGAACCGAAAGACAGGAAGGTAAGAAAGTCATTTGAACTTACAACATAGACGGGGATATTAACTGCAGTAGGACCGTCACTTGCAACGAACCCGAGCACGAGGGCGGACGGGAGTTTGGCCACTGGAGCGAGTCACGTGTCCTGAAACACCCTGATAACTTTGGAAGAGGAGCTATTGAAGTGTACGTGCCGTCACACCTTTTCTTGAACAAATCACTAATTGGACCAGATATCGAATCACAGAGGACAGGCCACCGGTCATTCCCCTCCATCTTTCTTGCCTCAAGCTTCTCCAAAAGGCATCAAAAGAGAAGATCAAACTTAACGTTCTGCATGCAGCCCTCTCAAAGCGCTGTGTAAAGAAACATGGCATGGATCCCGTTGCTCTGAACTATGACTATGGTCAGGCCAAGAAGTTTCAAAGGGACGGGCATTGGCGCGTCCAGAAAGGAACAGAATTCTTAGTCATGGATCCGACCGAGGTCGAATGGACTGTAGTCAATGGGATGCTAGATGAGGCCACGAGAGATTCGTCTACTGAAGGATCTCCAGAAGACGAATATTGGAAGAGAAATTTGTACGGCAATCATGGTTGGTTTACCATGTTCCTCCCCTCTGAAACACAGCTCAAGAAGCGTTGTATCGACTGGCGCACGCTTCACTTTCTTATTCAGGACCTTGGCAACGGCAGAGGTCGATATGGTCACACCAAAATTCGCCTTCAGTTTCGGAACAGAGCGCGTGTTTGGAGGGTTTGCTCTTCGATTTTGAAAGATTACAAAATTGCTTCCGAGGAAGAAGCATTGAAGTCAAAGACTATGAGCAAGCGTCAGTACAGGGCAGAAGTGTTGAAACGTCGCGCGGAGATTAGGGCGATGGAACGACAGAGTGAGATCAATCTCATGGAAAGCTTGAGTCAGTTGCATCCTTTTGAAAGTCACGAAGGGGTCAATTTGCCGGAAAGTCAGGTTTGGTTGAGCCCGACGGAAAAGGAACGACTGATCAGTTCATCCACAGTCCAGAGCAAGATCAGTCAGTTTTTTGTTCGACCTCACTAGGACTGGCGCTTCATCGGAGGATAAAGGACTTTGCAAATGCTTATCTATCGCTCATTTACTATTTTTGTTTGTATCCCTTCAATTCTTCTTGTTCTTATATGGCGTGATTTTAGTTTCTTTAAACAAAAAGAAGAAGGAAAAGAGGAAACAAGAAACAAAGTATCGACTTCGACGGTCCATATGTTAATATCAACAAATGGCTACGCCGGGACTTGAACCCAGAATCTTCTGATCCACTCTCAGACGCCCTTCCATTAGGCCACACAACCTGATTTTCGCAATAGCAAGTGATGGTCTTAGTGAGTAGCTAAATGCTACGGTTGCCGTTCTTAGATTAGTCCCAAAGGCCCCTGCCAAGGGACCAATGGCACATATCACACAGTCTCTACCAGATCCTGTGATCTGGATGGTAAGAAATAAAACTACAATGCCAAGCAACAAAACCAGTCTCAAATAGATTAGCGGACCTACAATGAGGTTAACAATAACGCGGATGGGCCCAGTTGTCTTGGAGTCTTTGTCATCATATATATCTTGGTTGCTGGTCGGTACTTACGCCAATAATGTGGGAGCAAATTAATTTCATACGGGCTTAAGGATTGAGGAATGAAAGAATCCGTGTGAAGTTCTTCTAAAGGGCACTTCAGCAGTGTGTGTTAAGATTTGAGACTTTCCAACTCCCGCTTGATTGTCGTTTCTGAGGACATTACGCTTGGTGCTCTGGGTGAAAGTCATTCTTCGGTATTCGTTCCAATTTCGCTGGTCTACTTTATTCGCGTCATCTTTACCCTCAGGGTTCTTCTTAGTATTAGCCACATCCTTTTTCATTCTGTGTCCGTTAATGTCTGGGGGCTTCCATTGGTCTAAGCTCTGTATCTATTTTAAACATTTTTAATAAGTCACACACCAACGAGCGGTTAATTGCGATAGCAGATGGTATGGATCTTCTTCCGAGTGCTTCTGTTACGTGATAAATTATATTTCCCCTATAGTTTTGTTGCCATAATTGTCCTCCACTATTATCCTTCTCGCCTTACATCAGTCACAATGACCCGGGTGAAACAATCACGACATTGTCTCCACAGATTGCCAATCGATGGTGCAACCAGCAAATCCAATGCATCCAAGCTAGATGATCGAATTTTCATCATTATTCCCTGTATCTCCTCGGGGAGTTCGGGGAATTGCCTCATATTAACCTAGATAGGCAATTTTCACATTATTATCTATCGCAATGTGCCACTCCATGACCCAGGCTACTACGTAAGGCGTATAAGGGTGTCACCTAGCTTATTGACCCCATTTATCGCAATACAACCTTTTCCAGGTTGTTGGAATGATCGACGGTTGTTTAAATATTGTGTGTTGACCCTGTATGGGAGTGTTCAGTACACCATACTGTCGAGTTCTATCATCACTACAGAGTGAACAGGCTGCATAATTCGACAATGTCGCCTCAATCACCTGTTATTGTCCCTCCGTCTGGACAGTCAGAGCCTCACTCCGACAATGGCAGCATTAAAGCGAAAGACAAGGTAGATAACGATGGATCCATCAACGATTCTGTGCCTCCTACAGCGCCAGCTTTGGCAGCACAGCAGGGTCAACGAATGGAATCAGCAATGGGCGACACCATTCTTCGATTTCTCCGGATCAGGAAACCTCGAAAGGACGATGTCTACGACCTCGATGCGGTACGAAACTTGTATAACCACGCCCATGAACAAGGCCCTAACTCGAACTAGATCGCTACGCAACCAAGTATTTGGGACTCGCCAGACCTCGAGCGATATAAAGAACTCTATATCCACCCGCAGTGGGAGAATTGGTCAGCTTTTGATCCCAACTTTCGCTGGACCTGGCGTGAAGAGAATGAAGTACGACGCAAAGTTGACTGGAAGATCATGGTAAGTAGCGTCCAAGAACAGTCACGGAGTGAGACTGATGTTGATAGATCTGGATGTGTGTCATGTTTGCAGCCTTGAACATCGACAGGAACAACATTCAGAACGCTGTATCGGACAACATGCTTGATGATTTAGGTATCACGCAATCTGACTATGTAAGTTGCTCTATGGAACAAACCCACCCCAACGGTACTGGGAGGAGCCAAACATAATTACTTACCTCCCGAAGAACATTGGACAAACCATCTCTCGTGTCGGCTTTCTCGTGGCTGAGCTACCTTCCCAGCTGATCTCCAAACGGTAAGTCACATAACTACTGTGAATTCTTCCGCTGAGCTCACGTTTTATCAGCATTGGCCCCGACATGTGGATCCCAATCCAGCTTTGCATCTTCAGTTTCATCTCAGCTATGCAATTCTTCCTCAAGGGCCGTGCATCTTTTCTTGCCACCCGATACTTGATGTAAGTTTCTCCCAAGTCGTCACGACTAGCCTTACTAACTTCTCAGCGCCACATTTCAAGGTGGTTTTATCCCGTAGGTCATATCTTTGAATGAAGAATGTATCGCATGTCTAACAAGCCACAGCGACACAATTCTGTACCTCAGTTACTGGTACACTGGCACAAGAGTATGTTGGCTCAGACCATAGCTCGCTCGAATTACCACTGACCATTTTAGCTTCCAATCCGACTAGCCTGGTTCTGGATGTCATCTCAACTTGGTATGTGACGAGGCTATTGTTGAATACGGATACTTACAAGAATGATAGTGGACATAGCTGTTGGTTTTGCAGCCGTCGGTCTGGTATCTATGCGAGGACTGCTTGGATATGAAGGCTGGAGATGGCTCTTCCTCATTGAGGGCGCCTTCACATGTAAGTACTCGATTTATCCTTCGAGGTAACTTTTCTAACATCACCATAGTCCTGATCGGAGTTGCATCCTTCTTTCTGATGCCTCAGTCACCTGCCAGGACTGAGAGCTTTTGGTGTCCCAAGGGTTACTTCAACAAGAAGGAACAGAAAATCATCGTCAACTCTGGTAAGCCGATTAACCGCCTTGAGTAACCTCCCATTCTAATCCGCTCCAGTTATTCGAGATGACCCTCAGAAAGGAGGCATGTACAACAGACAAGGTCTATCTATCCGACAAATCTGGGAATGCACCAAAGACTACGACATGTGGCCTCTGTATGCTCTCGGTCTGCTCTTTGGGTTGCCTAAGTACCCCGTCAACCAATACCTCACACTATCCTTCCGCGGTCTCGGCTTCAATGTCATCGAATCCAACCTGTTATCGATCCCGTACATTGTTGGATCCTGTATTACAATGCTGGCCATCACAGCCTTTAGTGAGCTTATTAATAACCGAAGCTTTGTTTCTATGGCGGAGGATGCATGGTTACTTCCGTGCTTTGTGGCACTGATCGCCCTGCCAGATCCGATTGGGCCTTGGGCTTACTTTGCCATCTCCACTGTTCTGCTGTCATTCCCTTAGTAAGTGGCTTTAAAGCTGAAGGTTGACTGTTCTAACAAAATCTAGTACTCACCCGATTCAAGTCGCTTGGACCAGTAGGAATGCTGGGTCAGTACAAAACAGGACAGTATCTGCATCGTAAGATAACCCTTCATTACTCTCCACCGCTTCTAACACCTGTAGTCTTTACAACATGTGGGTTCAAGTCAGTGGGATGATTGGGGCCAATAGTAAGATTCCAAGTCTACCCTGAGAAATTATTCACTAACAATTTACAGTTTACCAGCCTGATGATTCTCCACGATACTTTAAAGCAAACAAGGGCCTGCTTGTTATTTGCATCTGGATGTGTGTAAGTATTATCCACCCCCATTATTTCATACTGTGCAAGACGAAATCTCACATTTATTAGTTTATCCAATACCCAGGCACATTCTTCTACTATAGGTGGCGGAACAACCAAAAGGCCAAGAAATGGGATGCGATGACGCCAGATGAACAACACCAGTACAGGACAACCACCTCCGATAAAGGCAACAAGCGGTATGTATCATTTCTCTAGTGACATTACCAGTCAACTGATTTTTGAAACCAGACTCGACTTTCGCTTTGCAACCTAAGTATAGTTTTTTCAAGAGACCAAGAGGAACACACGTCCTGTATAAAGAGTATATGGCTCGAGGGAGTCACCACGAAATTACATAGTGTCCCTGATACGAATGAGGAGGTTGTAGCTCAAACACTGGCAGTTATATTCAAAAATGTCGTAACCAGGCCAGAATTTAATGACTCTTTGCGTTAGTAAAGATCTTGTTAGTATTTTCTTCGCACACCACAGTATGATCACACTCTATGGTTATGGATCTTACCGGTCGTCTCAATCTCCTGGTCAGTGAAAAGAGTAGTTTCAAAATATTGTTTAGATAGCTTGTGCCTGTCCCTAGTCCAAGCTGGCTGCTTATTAACTCAATCGTCACTGAGCCATGCTGTCCTTCTCAACTCGAAATATTCTCCATCGATTTCTGATACATTGTGGCAGATGACGTTTACCGGGTTCCAGACCCATCCATTAGGCCGCGTCACATTTTGGGCAAGAATCGTGCGGAGAAGGCCTTTCTCATGGATTATTACACCATGATGATTCTCTGGCCGCAACCAAGAGAGCCCTTGGTACTTTTATGTAAAGATAACGGATATAGCATCTGTAATAGCTACAATCAGAAACATGTTCGCCAGGGCAGAATGACGAAATTCTGGATTGTCTGACAATCTGATAACGTGCTTGATAAGCGAGCCGCTTAGACAAGCGAGCCGATCAAAAATCCCCTCACCTTACATCTTCACTATCTGATCAATTAGTTCTTAACAATCCAACATGTTACAGTTATCAAATGAAGCTAGAATCCTTCTTGCCCTTCAGGCCCTCCAAAATAACCCAAAATTAAGTATCCAACGCGCTGCAACTATATATAGTGTTGGCTTTAGTACCCTCTGTGACCGAAAGAATGGCATTTAATTACGATGCGATTCTATCCTAAATTCTCGGAAACTATCTGATCTGGAGGAATAGATAATAGTCTAATTTGTCCTTGATCTAGATATGCGAGGATTTCCCTTGCGACTGCGTTTTGTGGAAGAAATGGCTAATTCTCTGCTTGCTGACTGCGACGTGTTACCTGTTGGCAAGCGCTGGGCTTATAACTTCGTTAAGCGACAACTAGAGCTAAAGATGCGTGTCTTTCGGAGATATGACTATTAGAGAGCTAAATGCGAAGATCTGACTATTATTCGTGGCTGGTTTTGGCTTGTACAGAACACAATTGCGAAATACGGTATCCGATTAGATAATATCTGGAACTTTGATGAGACTGGCTTTATAATGGGCCTTCTACAGTCCGGGATGGTCGTTACAGGCTCAGAAAGGCAAGGAAGACCAAAATCAGTACAGCCAGGAAACCGTGAATGGATTACTACAATTCCAGCGATTAATGCGGAAGGTCAATTGATCCCGCCGTTTATCATTGGTGCAGGCCAATATTATCTTGCGAATTGGTACCGAGAAAGCAACCTCCCCGGCGATTGGGTTATTGCAATAAGCCAAAATGGATGGACAAATAACGAGCTAGGTCTTGAGTGGCTAAAACACTTTGATCGATTANNTCACGAAAGTCACCACTCCGTCAACTTTGAGAGATACTGTCAGGATCACAAGATTATCACGCTTTGCATGCCTGCTTATGCATCCCACCTGCTCTAGCCTCTTAATGTTAGGTGTTTTTTAGTGTTAAAGAATGCTTATAGTCGAGAAATAGAGCATCTAATTAGATGCTCTATAACCTACATTTCCAAGACCGAGTTCTTCCCAGCCTTTTATGCTGCTTTTTAAGCTGCCTTTACAGAAAGCAATATCCGGGGGGCTTTTAGAGGAGCTGGAATTTATCCTCTTAACCCAGAAACCGTAATATCAAAGCTTGATGTGCAGCTACGGACTCTAATGCCTCCTGGGGAAGGTCCTGAACCTTCCTCCCTGTGGACTTCAAAGACCCCAAAGACAGCAAATGAGACCCAATCTTAGTCTGAATACCTCACCAGGCGAATCAAAAGGCATCATAGTAGCTCCCCTGAGTTAATTATTGAAGCTCTTAACTGTCTTTCAAGAGGGGCTGAGGTAGTGATGCATAAGGTTACCCTACTAGTAGCAGAGAACAAAGAACTTCGATAAGTAAATGAGATACTAAGTTGACGCTGCAGACAGAAAAAGACTAGACTGCAGAAGAGAGGGGCAATGACTGTAGAGGAAGCATTACAAGTAATTGATCAGATAGATGTGAATACGCAGGTATAGGCCGAAACGTTAAGAAGTGGTGGTCGAGGAAGGTCGGTTGGACCGGGTGTTCGGCGTTGTGGTGTATGCGGCGAGATTGGGTATAATGCAAGAACATGCCAGGAGGATATTTAGGCCTCTGGAGATAAGTATAGTGAGTAGTTTTAATTAATTAGATAGATTATAGCAATTTTATTATCTATATGATAAAGAAGGTTGAGATTTTTGATCGGCTCGCTTGTCTGAGCGGCTCGCTTATCAAGCACGTTACTGCAATTCTGAGATCAACTAAATTTATAGTTTATTCAATAGGCTTCAATACAGCTTCACCATTAACTCCATCAGCAATCGCAAAGGTCCTCCAGCCTGCCTTGGGAAGATCAATCGTCATATCTTCGCAAAGATACTTCATAAATACGCCATGTGTGATAACAACAATATTTTTCGGTATATTCGCGAGATCTTTGTTTCTCTCGATGTCGTGAACCGTGTCTCGCAATGTCTCTCGGAATCTTTTAGTTCGTGCGACAACGGCAGAATCGTTGGCCGCGTGAGGACCGTCCTTGGTATAGCAATCCTCAGCCAAGACGCCAAAGCCAAGGAGCGGAAAAGCTACCTCAAGCGCAGAACGTTTGGATTCGGTGTCACAGGGAAGGTCGCTTCGCTCCTGTAGATCTTGGCTATGATGAGACGGGCGCCTTCTTCGCTGCCATTATTTTTAAGGGATTGTTTGTTTAAGATATGGGAGAAGCCAGCCAGTGTCGTCTGTAGGGTGCGTGTGAGTGGAGAAGTAAATATTGTGGCGATTGACCCTGGATGAGGGAACGTATCAGCCAGGGCTGATGCTTGAGAATGACCCAAGGAAGTGAGAGGTGGATCTCTTTGTGAGAAGTCTTTGGAGACGTTATGTTCCGATTCAGCATGTCGTATTAGGTAAACTAAATGCGACATGGTGCTTGTTCGAATTTTAAAAATGATGTTTTGTGAGATATTTTACTACGTGGAGGTTCTCTTTTAATACAAGCCATGCGGGGTGAAGACGTGATAAGAGTTCAGCATAACGTCATTACCTTGGATCAGAGCTATCGACCAACGGTCCCCCAACTACTTACTATCTCGGGGGGCTGAGCCTTGCTTTAGCTACTGCGATGTATCTTCTAGAATACATAGGTATGTTAGGGGTGAGTCTGGATTAGCATTTAGTGAAAGACACAAGGGTTGGGTTGGGCTTAATCCAGAATATAAGATAAATTTTCTTTCTTTCTTTTTTTTTAAAAAAAAGTTTCCAAGCCACGAACGTACACCCGATTAGATCTGCGCGGCACTAAACGACGAAGCCGTAGCACCGCTATGGGAAGTCGAGGTTTTCGAATCCAAGTTAATCATGCAGCCAGCCTGGGAAGTCTACAACAATACGGCTCAGAACGAAAAAGAAGACGCTTTCAGGAAGTATGCTACTGTGGTGATAGAGAACTTGGTAGCTGCAGCAGGATGCTTTTGGATTGATATACTGAAGAGATCGCGAGGCGAAGAGTGGGATGGAGGGGATGCTTGGCTGAAGGAGTTTACTGACATGGGTGTTGAGCAAATGTTGGCAAAGCATGCGGACTTTAAAGCTGAGATTTGGTGGAATGATATTAGGCTCAGAAGAACCCAAGAGAAGGCCTGGGCCATCATTCGGTTGGAGTAACGCGGAACAGCGCGTCCTAGTCAAAGCCTACTGTGGCTTTTGACTCAGAACTACCACTAAGAGACAAATATATGTCAAGTACTAATTTGTTATTTACCGGAGGTTAACATGACCAAATAACGCTGAAGTAACTAGTCCTGCTCTGTCAAGCATGAGGCAAACCCGCTGATAACATTCCAAGATCTGCTAGGTCCAGTGTTACAGTCGCCAAACCAACTGTCACATCGCCCAACACCCTCTCTCCTATACTAATTCCATGCATTTGGCTTTCCAGTATGAGACTATAGAAGGCGATGGCGGAGAGCCTTGATTGTTGCGTATACTGGTGTCAGCTCTCTGTATAATCAAAAACCTTACCGCCGCATAGCCATCTTTTTGTGCGGCCGAATGTAAAGGCGTGTTCCCATCGATGTCACGAGAATTAACATTAAGCCCTTCTCTCTCAAGGATCTGAAACCAGGTATAATCGTAATTCGAAAGAAGCTGCGTCTCGTCAAGGAGATGCAGGCATGTCTGGCCGTTGAAATTGGTAGCTTTAATATCTATCTCATACCTGAGAAGGATTTCAAGCATTCGAGCAGCGTTATTGAGATTTTCCACTAAGGAATGGATGCACGTATTGCCCTCTCCATCTCGAGCGTTAACATCTGCCCCACTACGGCATAGGATATCGATTGCTTCCAATCGTCCACGTCGTACAGCTTCGAAAAGACAAGTTTGACCGTCGAATCTCCGCGCGTTGACATTGGCACCTTTCTTAAGAAGAGAATTCAGTCCTCCAAGAGATAAATTTTCCATGGCATTCCAGAGACACGTCTCACCCTGATGATCCTGGGCGTGAATGTCTATTCCATGTTTAATAAGGGTCTCAATAACTGCATCAGAATTGGCGCAATGTATTGGCCGTCGGCCAAAGCTATTAGCGATTTCGCAATCCCCCCCTTTGGCCAAGATGAGCTTCACTATCGCATCGTAGCCGCGAGCCGAGGCGTCGACAAGTATCGGCTCTACAAGAATGAGGACATCATCAATGTCGCGATTTGGCGAGACGCCTTGATCTAAGAGAAATGCGACGACCTCTGTATGGCCTTGCTCCACAGCGAGGGAAATGACCGCATCGTAATAGTAGCCACTTAGGCGAAGGACCTGCGCCACGTCAATCAACCAATTGGCTATCTCCTTCCTGCCGCTCCTCAACGCCAAAGCGAGCAGTCCTTTGCCGTCTTTGTCAATGGATGCCCCTCTGCGGACAAGAAGCATGGCAATATCAAGATAGCCGTACAAACACGCATAAGTAAGGGGTGTAGGGCTCTTCAACGAGCAATTGAGATTAGCCGCTATACCTGACGTAATATCGACACCGTCTTGGAGTGGTGAAGATAGCCCTAACAGCGCGAGGACACTGGCCTTATGTCCTTTAGCCATGGCAGCTGTAAGCGGGTGTCCATATCTTTCTTTCTTGCCAAAAGAGTCGATGATAGGATCGACCTTGAGTCTTGTTCGAACAAGAAAAGAATGTCCCCTTTCCGCGAGTATGTATAAGAGTTCAGCGTCTGGAGTATACCGACGAACCTTATGTTTCTCAAATCTGTTGACAATACAAATCCATTCGCGGATTGGAAACTCGCGCAAGTACTCCTGTTGACAGTGGGTACTTTGGGCAGAGTCTGCATGATCTAAAACGAATCGACTAGCATAATCTGCGAAAGGGTAATTCGATAGGTCTAGGTCAGGATGGCTCACGAGGGTTAGTTCGTTTGCGTATTCCAATGGTACAATGTCCACGTCCGTCGAAGTATCGATACGTCGAAAGTAGAAGCTGCAGCAACGCTTCAGCTTATCATGACCAAAACCTTCCCAATCTGCTTTAAGATCCGGCCATATCTCGGCAAGGCCATTGTCTTTGATGAGGAAGTCTCGAACAGACTCGTGGATAAATTGAACTGTCGGCTGCTTCCCTTTCGTGATTTCAGCAAGTCCTTTCGAAGAGCTGACGACACTTTTGTAAAAGCAATCAGTCGCGTCAGTTGTATCAACCCTTGGCATCTCGGAATCCGCCAGCTCTTCTAAGACTAACCCGGACCAAAGGGCATGGTAGTACTCTTCGGGCTTTAGAGGTCTTTTACTGAGAAGGATCCAGAGAAGGCATAACTGAAGCTCCTCGGCGTTGGAATTGTCTCTTCTAAGGATGTCTTTGAAGAGCTCGCTCAGGCCATTGGGCACTTGCTCGAGTCTATTTCGAAGGTTGAGTCGTCCACGACGATTCTCATCGTTCAATACGTCGACGACCAGAACGACCCACAAGAAGACCCCGGATGCTTTCACTAGCATCCTCTCCTGGAGTTGTGTAACAAGAGCCGGGTCCTTGATTCGAAGGTTGGACTTGATATAACCCTCCAGATCACCCGCATGGCCCTCTTGGTTCTCAACCGTGAGCCGCATACCCCGGTCAATGTCAATGTAAGGATAATGGCGGCTTGAGAAGCAGATTCGGAGGTGGACACCGCTATCCGTACATGTCTCTGCAACCTCCTCAAAAAAGTAAACTAAGTCCATGACTTGCTGCTCATCACACTCGTCAAGGGCGTCGATAAAGCATGTAAACGTTCTGTGACCCAGTTTCAGTACCGCACTGCGTAGAAGATCTTTGAGGGAGTTCAAAGATGGACATGTTATTTGACTTTGGGGGAGAATATCGGAGTCATCCAAGACACATTGAAGATCGGGAAAGCCTTTGAACAGTTGCAGGAGTATAGATCGATACATGCCGGATATAGTCTTCTCGAGGGCTTCGCCTCGCGCGTTGAAGAAGAAAGAAGCTGTTAGGATTTGGTTCTTCTTATCCTTCTTTCTAGTCTCGAGGTAGATAAACTTCATGATAGTGGACTTCCCCGCTCCAGGTTTGCCTCTTATCCAAAGGAACCCATGATGTTCTGATACTTTTGCGGGATCTTTCCATGCCAGGTAATCTTCGTGCTTGAGGAACCATCGGCATGTTTTGGAGTGGGCGGCTTTGATTGTGGTTTTGCGAGCATCTATTGCCTCGAAGTCTAGGCACTTAAGTATTTGTTCATGACGTTTATCCGGTGTAGACTGTTCGTCTGCTGCTGATATGTTAGCAAGCAGTCCAAACCAATCAAAAATACCTTCCTGAGCTTTTACTTCCAGCTGCAGAGAGACTGTGCTGATGTTGTCTGAGTTGACTATGGGCAGAGGGTACTTACCAGTAATGGATGGGTGGTTAGCCTCAGCATCCCCGCCATCCCTCCCTCTCACTTCCAAAATCTCATACGCATAAGCAGCTGCAGTCGCAGCGGCATATCGCTGCCACCCCTTGGCTTTATGAGAATCAGAATAATCGCAGACTCCACGAATGGGCAAACAAGACTCGATGTCCATCAACCCAGCAGCTTCCATCTCGAAACACAGGACATCAAGTTCACTGGCGATTTTATCTCTGCAAGTGGCGTCCTTCATCACCTGATTACTCGATGCAATTGCTCCATAATAGATGACCGGATCGGTAGAGGTTCGAGTCTTTCTGACCTCGAGTCTATCCTGATCGCACTCGTCGCAAGAAAAGTCTGGACAAGGGTGCTTGTAGGACGGTTCGAAAAGGCGATCTGGTTCGGTCGGTAGCCCGTAGGCAGGATGGTCTTCCATCTTGTTCTTCAAAATTGCCGGTACTCTACTTCCTTGCAGTTCATGTCGCGAGCGCAGATTGGAGACAACAGTGAGGATAGAAATGCCTGGATGCTTGTAAACCCCTGTGCGTTGTAGTTCCCCGTTGATCGTCTTCCCTAGATCATATTGCATGACTCTAGTTCCAACGACGATATCCCCAAGTCGGATGTCAGCCTTATTAGTGGGAACCCCACCGCCAATCCCCACCATTAAGCATACATCGATATTGGGGAAGGTCCGTTTCAGATTGCTCATGACGATAGCCGCGTTGTTGGTACCATAGGATGAAGCTGGGAGGCAGGCTATAACGACGTGCTGGCCTTGAATAGTCCCCAAAACATACGAATTGCTATCAATTTTGGGGGGACTGTCGTGCTCTTCGTCGAGCATTGCCCGCGCTGCCGCCATCTCGATGTGAAGCGCGCACAACCAGGCTACGGTGTAGAGGTCATACGATGTGAGACCTGGGCAGAGCCGTTTGTCGGGGCGAAATAACGTGATCTCATTGTCCTCAAATGCGCGTCGCCGGGACATTTTGATGCGTCCAGTCGAGGTCGCCTGGATTCGGTAGAGTTAATGACAAAAGTAAGATGCGTTTGTGTTTTCAGCTTCGTCAGGGGGGAAAATTGAAATCAGGCTGTGCACTGCACCATTATGCCTGCAGGTCTGCCTCGCAAGGGCCGTTGGTAGCTTGCAACCAATCATCCTTGGATTCCATGTGCCAGCTCAACCAACAGCATCCTGGGCGCCAAAAGGGACAAAATAATTCGGACACATCAAACCTTCGGAAAAGGTGCTTATATTTTTGATAACTAATTATATACCTGAATCTTCATAAAAATCGTATCCTCAACTATCAGGACACCATGCGTCCAGAGTCTAACACAGAATTAAACCGGGTTCACATCTTCATTCGGAGTGAGTTTGTCTCGTCTTCATCACCACTGAATGGTTCCCTCGCCCTTACTCGTCACACTTTCCCTTTGCAAAGCTAGTCCTAAAATCGATTGTTAGCATCAAACTCACAAATGCAAGAGAAAATGAAGGTGACTTACTCATACATCCAGAAACCATCATTTCCAATGGCTCCGAAAGAGCAGCTGTTGATGCCGAGGGCGAGCAAGTTTAGGCAACGTGTACCAGTGAGGCCAGCCCTGGCGCCATGAGAAGTCTTGGTCTTGAACACAAACTTGCCCCGACCAGAAGGCGCATTAACACATGTCTTTCTCTCCTCGTAGATGTCATACAAGCCGCCGCCACCACCGCTGTTGCACCACTCCTTAGCGGCAGCAAGGCCATCGGCCTTGTCAGCACCCCAAGGGTAGATTTCGGTGTTGCCGTAGCATTTCACAGTCGTGGGAGGGGTATATCCGATGGTGTGGATACAAGCATAGGCGTCTGCCCACAGGTATTCGCAGTTTTTGCCGACATTGGGGTTCCATTCCATGAACTGCTCAACATTCAAGCCGTAGTCGGAGGCGATTCCGAGACAGCCTGTGTTCTTTTCGACGAAGTGGAAGCGGTCGCAGTTGTCGACCATGCCGGGTTGGATGGGGAGGGGGGTTGTGATGCCATTGTCGCCCTTTGTGGTTTCAATGGCTGTGGCTTTGAGAAGGACTTTGCTTGGCTCCTTGGCTGGGGCGTCGGCTGAGGCCGCGAGGGACAGGCCGGCGTTGGCGAGGAAGAGGGAAGTGATGGTAGAGAACTTCATTGTGACGGTGAAAGAGATAGAACAGTGTTGATTGAGTGATTGTGAGCTGATGAGAAAAGACAATTGCTCATGGATATTGGGTGCCTTTTATATCCATCAAAACTCCATCAGGTCACCATCGTGAAGTCTTAGCCTTGCAAGGCAAATTAGGCCACCACTACTGTGCCTCTCAAAAAGTCCTCAGCCTAATTGTGTTCCTTCCAATAACGAAGATCACCGACGTCGCATGGTGTGTGGGTAGTCGGATGATAGTACCGGTGATTACCTAGTTAAGATGTTGCCGTGAAGGTTAAAGGTTAGACTTTCCGGACTGTAGAGTCATTTTAATGAGCTGTTTCCTCTTTAGCGTGTGCTAAGATCTCACTCGCTTGTGCAAGGTCCACTGTTAGCCTCAGCCACCCGCTCTAGGGCTACAGAGGAAAATCAGGGACCTCCGGGTCATCGGAGACGACTATCAGAACCTGAGCGTTTGACTAGTACTTTCGACACTTTAATAGATATGGATATTTGAACTACAGAACCCACGATTGAACAATACCTTCGCTTATGTCTCCGCAATTGTCTTCCAGAATGGTGAGGAAATTCTTCCAGAGTTCTCAGCCCCAGGCAAACGATCCACAGTCCCTGCACCTAGGGAAAATTACCACCTTGGCATGCGGCGTAGTCCACTCGGAGCCAGGCAGTCTGTCCAAAAGGTGCCGTCGCTTCCTTCATTTCTTAGCCTATACGAAGTTTTCCGAGGAGGGTCACTCATGTTCTAGAGCGCACAACTGATTGGTCTCACTCTAGATTGAAATAACCTTGACTAAGTAGGTCAGCATTGCGAAGAATGTGACGATGATTCAGTGCTTGCTGCTTAGGAGTAACGTTGCGAGAGAAAAGGACTGAGGCTGTGCTTTCAACGTGACAACGTGGGTTTAGTTGAGCAACAAGCATCGTCGTTCCATAGACTAGGGATTCGGAATGATGACGTTGGAGAAACTGTATGGTTTCACTACTCGGGGTCTGCTAGTGACACATCTGATGATAAGATGTCCGGGAATGCGTACTTAATAAAACAACACTTTTGATCACACGAACATATGGCCCGACAACATCTTTAAGGTAGCATCGTACTATCTTGGCAATCTCCTACCGATCCAACATCGAAAGGGCATCGAGATACCAAAGCCTATACCGTAATTCAGACTAACCCCCAAGAACTAAGCAGTCTAAAAGGAGCCATTATGTCGTAGAAATCCCTGGTTTCCTATCAACTCGATCGAGCGCTCTATCGAGAGCTCAAGTCCCCGCATCAGTGCACCCAACTGTTGATTTTGTTGCATCCTGTTCCTCGCAAGGTTCTGTTGCATGTACTATCCTAGGCGTTAGCAAACACTCTTTTCATATAGAAAGGGTCAGCATACTGTTTTTGGGTCGATCCTTTTGCGTTCCCTCTTTTGTTCATGCCTCACGTCAACACTGAGCAGCTGAACGGCCGCAACGACAAAGTCAACACCATGTTTATTCCTCCTGTCTG
Organism: Fusarium sp. NRRL 66335; assembly: GCA_004367055.1. NCBI lineage: Eukaryota > Fungi > Ascomycota > Sordariomycetes > Hypocreales > Nectriaceae > Fusarium > Fusarium sp. NRRL 66335. Next base: position 35,706 of record QHHG01000256.1, read on the forward strand.
AACAAAGGAAGAACTTTAATGCTGGGCCTGTTGGGTATTTGAATTGTAAGTCGAGCTCCAGAGAGGGTGCCGAATGAGTCATCTTTCCCCAAAAGGGACTTTGGTGCTCTTTTGTTGTATACTGCAGCCCTTCCAGGATCCCTTCTTTGTTCATCCACAGACGCACAGTCTCAAGGCGCGCGCCTTTAATTTCCCACTTGGATGTGATATAGTGATTTCTTTGCAGTAAATCTATCCCCGGAGCACCGTCATCACCGCAGTGACAACGGGATCGGTTCCCTTCACTACCATCCCACATGTGGACCTCGGTAGGGCCAAAGCTTGATGGTCTCGAACCGTCTGCGAAGTAATGTGCAATTGACACTATTGGAAGACCTGGGCCCTTTATCCTGTGGCAGAAGGCTACTTGGACAGTCTGGATAGGTTTGGAACAGTCTAGCCACGCGACTCTCGTTTGGCTAGGAGTTGTCATAGTGCCGTAGATAGGATCGATTTCTTGCATGAAGGTTCGTAGGCGGGACCAGTGGGACACCAAGGATACTTGTGAGAATCAACTTCTGGGTCCTTGAGGGGGTATCCCAGTGGAATCAATCCATCACGAGTCAGAACACCAAATGATACCAAGGTCTCATCCAGAAAGCCGCGGCTAGTCCAGGTGCCATAAAAGCCCATGACACACTGTCCTTTGTCCTCGTCAACAAGCGGTTTCGCATTCGGTCCATCCTTTCCAATAATGTGCTGTCGTCCATGGGTCGTGGTGAACCGCAAGCCCTCAACCCGTTTCTTGCCGGAAACGTAGCATTGAACGATGACTTCACCCTTCTGTAGAGAGAAATATTGTATCGCCTGTGAGGAACGGCCCATCGAGCGATCTTTCTCCCCTATCCTGGTATAGAAACACACCTGAAAGAATCCGAGCTGAGGGTCGATACCAATCTCTTTCACGCCATGATATTCGATACTGTCGGAGTTGAAGAGAAGGATATCTGTGGTGAGGCGGGAGTCTGGTTGGCGAGGATAGCAGGGCGATACTTGGAGCCTTTCGCGTGGTACCTCCTTTGCCCAGAGGAAATTTGCAGCTTCAGGATCTGTAATATACGATTCTTGTTCTGGGCTCCTGATGTCGGGGTTGAGTCGGTGAGTCGATGCCTCGGTGGGTGCCTTGTCAAGAGGCTGTTGCAGTAGCCCAACCATGCGTAAAGGCTCTCCTGGACTCCAAACACCAACAAGACCCACAATGAAAGCGTCGCTGTTGTGAACGATCGCCCTCTTTTGGCCACTCATATTTCCCATCACCACTGTCTTTGCCTCGAAGAAGTGAAACTCGATGCCAACGATTCGACGGTGGAGCGGTCCGTTCTCGAATTCTGGCGATTCGCAGGTTGTGAAAGTCAGGCCACAAAGCCAGTCGTTCTTAGGAATGACAACCAGTTCGGGTGTGTGGAAGATCTCTGGTGAACCGATGACGGTCTCTGTTTGTCCCGGTTCATATGCTATGCCTATCCCTGCAAGCACCATTTCATCTGTCCAGAAGACCTTGATAGCCGGCTGTGCATCGACAATATTGTCAAACCTTTGCAGGAGTCCGATAGTTCTGGATGTTGATGGAACTTTTGGATCGAACCATGCCAGCTCGGGCATGTAGCCAGGGAAGGCATCTTTAAGAATGTCATCCACCTTCGACTGTCCAGGAACGAATTCTGCTATAGTAGGGTCCAACTTGGAGCTTTGCGCATATGCCTTCTCCCCAGACTTATTCTCAGACGCAAGTTCAACCTGAGTAGACACCAAACTAGTCGCAATCTCACAACCCTCCTGGAGAATCTTCCCACAGAGAAGAGCCACACGGTATCGACGTCGCAAGTGGTGGCATGAGGGAGCCACCACACTACAAGCATTGGGACTGGGACCTGAACGGAGCGTATCTCACGGGCTTTAAATTCTGGACAGACAAAGAGGGGAAGATCGAAGGGTTGAAATTTCGCGCGTCTGACGGGAGCAACACTGAAACCTTTGGAGTTCGATCAGACTATGCACATGAACAGGATGGAGCTTCCGTTGTTGAGTTGAAGGCTAGTCGTGATGGATTCTCGCTCGCGCTGAAGGTTTGGTATGCTTGGGACGAAGGTGCTTTGTTTGGGGCTCGGATTATTGTGGCGATACAGGCCATGGAGATTGAAAGGGGACAGAACGATGATCTGGTTGAGTCTTTTTCTAGGATGGCAACTTGAGCCCGTTTGTCTAGCAGCTATAGAAATGGTATATACATGGATATTATTTGACAGTTGACTAGGTAAACTATCACCATGTGTCTATGTTTACCTATCGCGACTTGTGTTGGATATTAGAAGTAACCTTGAATAAGGCCCGTCGTGAGAAGATATGGTGTAACCAACTACAGTGGCGTCTTGCGAGCAAACAATGCCACATTACCAGGAAGCCCTTTGGCCCCCAAATATGTTGATCAACAGAAGCGATGCCCGATTGAGAGAGCTGAAAGATTACAGGAACAAGATCGCTTGAAATTAGTGCTTCGTGCACCAATCAGACTGACTCCCCTCGTGTTTATCTGCAGTCAGCGTCTAAAAATATAAAGTAGGCGACCAGTCATAGTCAAAGCGAAACGAGGCTCTGTTCTACGGCTTTAAACAAAAGATTTGCCATCCCCCGCTTGGTGGCCGTGTCACTTTTACTGCATCTTTGATCTTTTGTTCAAATGTCTTACGAGTCTCTTCCAGACAAGCTCCGTGGTGATTGTACAGGGTCTCAGCACACAGATCACAAGACCTCAATCGCAACGATTTGGCATGGCGGACCGAGCACACTTCGATTAGGTCGAGTTGAAACGACCATATCATGGTCTTATGATATTATTCTTACTCTAGCACCGGCATGTTTCTTTGGTAAGTCCAGCGCATATCGCAGTGTCAAGGTCCTCGCTAATCGCATCAAAGGCCTGGCGCTAGCAGCACTCCGTCTCGACCACCGACCAATCTCTTCATATGGCGAGAGAGTTGTCAATTTGACTATTCTCAGTCCTTCAGTTTACCCCATTGTTTTCGCAGCCGTCGCTAGTCGCTTCTTCAAGAACCTCGCGCGCTGGCGTTTGGAGAAGCGCCAAGGTATCGAGTTAGGCACCCTTGAACAGGTCTTTGGCAGCCAAAACCTCGCCGGCGCGGTAGAACGGCTTCTCTTTGTCCGCGCCAAGATCCCAATCGGTATCGCCATTCTTTTGATCTGGTGTCTATCACCCATCGGCGGGCAAAGTGCTGCTAGGCTTCTACGAAAGGAAGGCTTGATACGAAACGGTACCATCTTCTATACGCAAGCCGCGTCCCAAGATCCCAAAGATGTGGCCTCTTATATCAGCCGGACGAGCGTTGTGTCGCTCTACAGCACCAGTTTCTTGTCATCTCCCTCCATGAAGAAGAATCTTGTAGACTTCTGGGACTGGCCAAAGATTCCTCAGTGGCCCAAAAACGCAGACCCGAATTCAAAGCGAGCCATCGATCTAGATGCGATTGCCAACGGTGAGGAGTCCTATACTTCACTCCTCGGCGTTCACATTCAGGGTCTGAACGAATTCGATGCAGAAGCCCAATACCAGTTCAGTGTCGAGTCGCTATATCATGACTTCTCATGCCACGAACCAGAAATTAATGTTTACTTGAACGAGACGAAGAACGAGATACCATACTCATGGAGTAGAAACTTGACTGAGTTACTGGAGCCGAAAGACGGTGATCCCAGTTCTTTCGCCGCCCTCGTCTCTGGTCCGAATTTAGAAATTCTGTATCCAGATCCCGAAAGTAACCCAACATTATTGGACAAATTGCCGCCCTTCCACCTACTATACCTCACTGTGGATACGAAAATCGACGTCAAGAATAATACGATGCCCCTAATGATTTTCAACTGCAGTATCCTTCCAGTTGTTGTTGAGACAGATATTGCTTGCAACTCGTCTGCCGTCTCAACTAACTGCAGGGCGACACATCAGCGCAAGATACAAAAGTACTACAATTCACAAGACAGTCCATACACGGCCCTCATGACCACTTTATCTCAGGAAGATAGGATACATCCGCAGTGGAGCGCCGCACAAGGTGTAGACAACCAGTTTCTAATCACTCAATACATAGCGAACGCCTCAACACCAGGATTTGGATTCAGTGACGGCTTCAACAAGAATCTCTTCTCAAATCGCATGACAACAGCTTTTAACACCTTTGTGGATGCCTCGGTTTACTCCCTTGATCATACATACGCATCCTTTCGACTTCAGCCCGGTGAGGACGTACTGCCGGGCGCAAACAGAGGCTCAGTGATGAACACAACCGAAGCGGTGGTCAGAAGCAAAGAAGAAGTTTATCGCGTCAACAAGACATGGCTAACGATTCTCATCATCATCACGGAGTTGCTGGGTCTCTTGGGGATTTTAGGGCTTGTGCTACAACTGTTCATTCGGGGACCTGATATACTAGGTTTCGCGAGTTCTCTAACACGTGAGAATGTCTATATGGACTTACCGCCCGGAGGATCGGCGTTGGATGGACCGGCAAGGGCGAGGGCGCTGGGAAGCTTAAGGGTTCACTTGGCGGATGTCAAGCCGAAAGATGAGAAAGGATATATCGCTTTTACGCCGGCGTATGCGTTTAAGCAGGATGGTGGGGAAGAGGAGGGATCGTGGAGGGATCTAAATCTCAAACGACATTATCAGTGAGGATAATAAAGAGGCTCTAGAAGTGTTAAAGATTACGTCTAGAAGAAGTATATAAGCCCATCTCACTCTAGCATTATTCTAATAAATATCATTTAAATTAATAGTAGGTATTTTCCAAATGAATCTGTTGTACTGATGTCTAGTCGGACCATTCCGGATACAGGTTGTGGTTGGGTTGCGATCTTCATTAACCTTCTTTCTGCTGGCGTGAATATGGATGGTAATGTCAACGACCAAGACATGAATTCTCAAGAGGTCTCTGTTGATACGTAAATGATAGCTTGAAAGCCTAAAGGTGGTGCTTCGGCTAAGTTACGGTTATTTTTAAGAACATTTTAGATCCACTTCGATGCCAGGGTAGATGACTCGAGAGATTCTCCAAGTTGACCTGAGAGGTGCTCCACCTTTTGACCTCACCTGAGATGTGCAACGAGACATATGATTGGCTAATTCACGTCATTCATAGCATCTCTCAGGTCAACTTCGTGGGCAACTCTCGGGTCAGCTTGAGTCTCATCCCTCAGGTCAAGTATAAACTTAGTAGATGCAAATGCATTGTCCATAGTGGGGTGATAGTCCGACTTGGGGCTATTTGCTAAGTGGTTTTTATAATACGATACAACATGGGAATTGTACTTGCTCCACGTGTGGTGAGACCGAATAGTGAAAATCTTACAAGAGCCAACGCTGTGTATGACAACATTCTTCAGTGTTTGGGAGGACAATAAGATCATAATAAGCCTGAACCTATTGAATGTATATGGTATAATCCTTCCATCATTTCTCTCCGAAAAGGATGTATATCTTGACGTAGATATGAGATGATTTAGCAGTCACACTCCCATCACTACCCTAGACATCCTCCATATAAAATAAAGCTTGTACCCAAACATGGCCTAACAGAACAAAACACCTCAAACAGCCCAACCTAAGACATGCCAGTCTAGGTAGTAGTTATCAATCTCTTCCCGATCTTCACCACTGAAACTCAAAATTATACTTTTCATCACCGATCAGATAAACCGATCTCGGCATTCCCACCGTCCATTTCCGACAGATTCTCCACTTAGTCGGCGGTTAGATCCGCAGCCATTGGATAATCTTATCAGATTTCCGAAAGTCCGCTTTGTCATGCCATGTCATCCATGTCACAAGGCCCAGAATCAGGTGTCACATTGTCTCCTTCAGGCACCCAGCACCTGCACCTGACAGGGATTTTTCTAACAATGCGCGAAAAAAATGCAAAGCCGCATAATCAGATCAGATGATACCCCTGTCGCTGATATTTGTTTTTCGTGTTTCGTGATTTTTTCTCTCTTGCATCAACAGTCGTCAGAGTTCTCAGCTATACCGAGGGAACACTGCCATGGCTTCTCCTGAGACAGCGCCTCTTTTAGGCGCACCCGGCCCGAGTACCCTCCCAGAACCAACTCAAAATGCAACTCTTTCTCGCCCAGCGAATCCAAAACGTCTATCCGCAGGCGTAGCCCGCATGGCCCTCATATCCCGCTCCCTCACACGCACCCACCGAATCTGGTTATTCACCGGCATATTCCTCGTCGGCTACGCCTACGGCCTCGAATCGCAAACCCGTCTCGCTTACCAATCCTACGCAACCTCCAGCTTCGATCTACACTCGTACCTCTCCACCATCAACGTTTTACGAAATGTTATCGCGGTCGCTGTGCAGCCTAGCGCGGCTAAGATCGCTGATGTTTTTGGCCGGTTTGAGGTTATTGCTATAAGTACCGTGCTATATACCATTGGAATAGCGATCGAGGCGAGTGCGGGGAGTGTTGAGGTCTTTTGTACCGGGAGTATGATTTATCAGACGGGGTATACTTGTATTGTTTTGTTGCTGGAGGTTCTTATTGCGGACTTTTCGAGTATGCGGGCGAGAGTATTTTTCAGTTACTTACCCGCTGTTCCGTTCCTGATCAATACGTGGATCAGTGGGAACATTACTTCTGCAGTCCTGGAAACAACGAGTTGGCGCTGGGGATTGGGAATGTGGGCGATTATATATCCCCTCGCTTCCCTCCCTCTCCTCTCATGTCTTTACTTCCTTGAACGAAAGACCTGGACAACTGGAAAGGAAAGTGAAGAAGTTGCTCTTCTTTCCCTCAAGACGAAAAAGGGAAGGGCAGATCTTTTTCATCAACTTGATATCATCGGCCTTGTTCTTCTCGTCTCAGCATTTTCACTCATCCTTGCTCCTTTGACCGTTGCCGGCGGTACAGCAAGTCATTGGCAAAGCTGGTACATTATTCTACCTCTGGTAGCAGGATTCTGTCTTATGGTTGGATTTATCACATGGGAGCAGCGCGGTGCGAGACATCCTCTTATTCCATTCCATCTTCTTCGCGATAGAGGTGTTTGGTCAGCTCTCGCTGTTCGTAGTTTACTCAACTTGGCATGGTGCACACAAGGAAATTACCTGTATACGATCCTCATCGTCGCGTTCGACTTTTCCATCGAGAACGCAACTCGGATCCTATCATTCTTTTCCTTCTTCGGCGTCATTACAGGTGTCCTCGCGGGTCTCGTTATTTTCAAGATTCGACGACTCAAATTTATCATTGTTGGCGGTACACTTCTTTTCATGGGCGCTTTTGGACTTTTGATAGCATATCCTGGCGGTGCATCGGTGTCATCAAAGGATGGGATCATCGCGGCGCAGATATTACTTGGTGTGGCGGGTGGCTTCTTCGCTTATCCGACACAAGCTTCCATCCAAGCTTCCGCGTCACGAGAACACGTTGCGATCCTAACAGGGTTATACTTGTCCTTCTACAACGTGGGAAGTGCTTTTGGAACATGTCTCTCCGGAGCAATCTGGACACAAACCCTTTACAAATCATTGAAGCGAAACCTGTCTTTCCAACCCGACGAAGGTCTTGCCAAGGCGATTTACAACAACCCCTTCTCTATCATCCCGGATTATCCCGTCGGAACAGAGATTCGAGATGCAATTATCAGTAGTTATAGCTCTGTGCAGAGATTGCTTTGCGTTGCGGGTATTTGCGTTTGTATTCCTATGATTATCTTTGCATTGGCTTTGAGAAATCCGAGACTTTCGGAGCAGCAGATTCAGGACGAGGATGAGAGTGAAGATTAAGGAAGCATTTAGAATTATAGATCAAGCATGCATATAGACAAATCGATATAGCGCCAGTATTTACTCAAGCACCCTGCTCCCACCGCTTCTGCAACCGTCCAAGCATCATCCTCACATATTCTACATCAGTAACATCAGGCACATTCCTCAACGTGCTACTATCCTCCCTCGAAACATCTGTCAAGTAATCCAAAGGTCCAGTCTCAGCCTTTGTAGAAGCTTTATTGCCATATTTGCTTTCGAACCAATCTAGAAGTTTGATGGGAGGATTCTTAGCTGGATCACGATCGGAGGAGCGTAGACGGTCCATCCATTCGCTTGTGGGGAGAGTCTCGAATTTGAAGCCTGCTGCAGCCATGGCGGGAAGCATTTGTTTACCCCAGTGGAAGCGTTGGGGATGGAGAATATGGTAGACTAGTGAGGGATCCGGACGGGTGCTTGTGGAGAGGTCGAGGATTGTTGATGCTGCGAGATCAACTGGTAGCCAACTCATTTCCTATTCTTCATTAGCAGGTGTCGACAACTCGTACAGTCTCTGTACTTACCTCGTTCAATGCTGGTAGAGCACCAAGCGTAACAGCAGTCTGAATCATCAAAGGTATACCCTCAGTAGTATTCCACTCCCCAACCTTAGTATCACCAATAAGCTGTCCCAATCTCAACACCCTAGCCCTAGCACCTGCCTTACAAGCATTACCAGTGATATGCTCAGCGACATACTTCGATCTAGCATAGCCAGTATGCTGTGCGTGCGCTGGACTAGGTACCAAGCTTTCCCTGACTTCTCCAGGTCTTGGTGTGCCTCCAGCTGATGAAACAGACGAGCAGAAGAAGAACTTGGCCGGCTCAGGAGTCTTTACATCAAGACTTAATTGGATAAGGTTGTGCACTGCTTTGATATGTTGATCTTCAAAGCTTTGAACTGAAATGTTGAAGTTGACGGCCCATGCGCTGTGGATGATGGTTGTGAGCTTGGTTCGAAGCTCGGCAATGTGTGATTCGCTGAGACCTAGGTCTGGACGACTGAGATCGCAGGGCAAAGCGAGGACTTTGCCGCGTTGTGAGTCGGAAAGGGTGAGGCTGCGAGTTTGAAGGGACTTTTCGAGGCGGTCGCTGGCGGCGTGATCGCTTGAGGCGCGGATGAGTGCCCAGACTGCTCCGACGTGAGGTTGCGCTGTTAATTGTGCGAGGGTGTGAGCGCCGAGTGCACCAGTTACACCAGTGAGTAACTAACTCATTAGCTTCCATCACATACTCTAAAGAAATCAAACTTACCACAAGCTCCTTCTCAGGCTGACCCACGGAACCAGCGACATGCGGCCTGAAAGAAGAATACTTCTCAACAAGATTCTCCATAATCTTCAACTGATCCTCAGTCTCATCCCCAGCACCACTCCTCAATCTTTCAAGCTGACGAGCCAGTAACTTGACATTCCCAGTCTCGTAGAGAACATTCTGTCCGAGAGAAGACTGATTGCCTCCGAGATCGAGTTCGCGCTTGATGAGACTCCACATTTGGATACATTGCAGACTGTCCACGCCCGCGGCAAAGAAATCTGCTTCCGAGGACTCGAGCTCAACGCCGCATTTGGTCTTGAGCTGTTCCAGAAGCCAATTCTCCAACTCTTGACCCTCGAGGGTGAGAGAACCTGCTGTTTCGTCGGTCCCTTCATAGCGTTTATACGCAGCGTCAATCTCCTTCTCGAATTGCTGATAGGTGGGAACTCTGATAAAAGTTCCCTTATCAGTCTTCGGATAAACCACATCCGCATTAACAACAATGACCAACTCCTTCGGAATCCGTGAGAAACTCTCCGCTCGTGAGTTCGCATCCTCAACAGAAGGCCAAATCGCTTCCAAAAACTCCTCATCAGACATGTCATTCACACGATCAGCCTTAACGATCAGAATTCCAGGATATGTCCTCCCGTCTCCAAAGACAATCGCTTCTTTAACGATTTCTTCTTGACGAATGCGACCTTCTATCGGGAGAGGTAGGACTTTTTCGCCATTGATGAGTGTGAAGCGATCGTCTAGTCGACAGGCGAATTTCCATAGATCGGGACGTGTTGGGTGACGTGTGAAGAGATCGCGTGTGCGGAATGAACCGGGTGGGTTGTCGGAGTTTGTGGTGCTTTTTGAGGGGAGGCCGTCTAGGGCTATGCATTCGAAGAGACCGGGTGCTACTTCGTCGAAGATGGTGTATGGTTGGGCTGGCGGGAGGATGCGGATGTAGTTCCATGCTTTGTCGCCTTCTGGTCGTTGAGAGGTAGCAAGTCTTCCCGTCTCAGTGCTTCAATGGTCAGTATCATCTCGAAATGACGGGTTGGCGTACTCACGCTCCATAGTTTCCACAGAGGTTAACACCCCGTTCAACTAGTCTATCTCCCAAATCATCAGGACATCCACTCCCCGCATAAAGCACCATCTTCATATCCGCCAACATCTGAATACCCTCGTCACTCTCAGCAAGTAACTTGATGACATAAGGCACACAATGAAAGATCTCTGGCCTGACAGCTCTAAGCTGAGCCATGACAGTTTCTCTTGTGAGGGGTAGATTGTAATTCGTAAAGTAAATTTGTTTGCCAGAGTAAATCGATCTGAACACTTCATAAAAACCATGGCTGTGGAAGAATGGCGAGGTTAGAAAGCCGCGCATGTTCATATGCACTGCGAATGCACCAATGCAGCTTCCGTTGGTAAGATAAATTGGCTTGGGTAGGCCTGTTGAGCCGGAAGAGTGGATTATCACTGCTACTTTGCGAGATTCTGCTTCAGGAGAATAGTCTCGTACAAAGCGCGGTGCATCATGCCTGAAAACATCGTCGGGTTGTAATAGAGGTAATATCTCCAGCTGGCGATTCTGTTGAACTTCTGCAAGAACGGGATGGAATGTTGGTGTGGTAAGGATGGTGTTGCAGTCTGCTAGACTCAAAAGTTGCGTTATAGCAGGACAAGCAAGACGCGTTGAGATAAGAAACGCCGAGTAGCCGAGACGGTTTAAAGCGATGATTTGAACGACGACGTGAATTCCTGATGCGCCTAGCATACCAACAACAGGCGCTTTCTCAAGAGTAGGATCCTAACCACTCACTGTCAACTCACTTTCATCATGGTAAGATAAAGATACGTACCACAGACTTGAGTCCCAAACTCAACAATCTCGCAACAGCCGCATCAGCATATCTGTCAATATCAACAGCACTGTGCTCCTTAAAATCATCTACACCCTTCTCCGGCGCTCCGAAGACAACTGCATTGCCAAGTTCGGTAGCGCGGCGACGGATCATTTCATCGAGTGTGAACAGCTTTGCCTGTGAGGGCTGCTGAGGCTCAGGCTTTGCCTCAGCAGCGGTATCATGTCTGATAGTCATATTTGCGATATTCGTTACACTAGAAAGAGACATCATCGGTGTTTGTCAATTGAGGAGATATATATCGTGATGAAGACGGATATCTATGTCTCCACTTTGCGATGATCGTGGGTTTTGGGGGACGGAAAAGTGAACCCCCGCAGTTTCGGAAAAGCAATTGGCAGGCGGGCACTACATTTGGACACTGTTTGGGGTCGGAAAAGTTCCGTCAATGTGGGGAGAGGCAATGCCAAGGTATCCGGTTTGGGGTTTCCGTTGATATGAATTCTTGAGAATTGCCGTGATGCCGATATTTGGTTAGGTTGGCGGTTATCATTTACTTTCCCCGCGATGCTGCAAGACATACAACGGAAGCGAGAGATCGGCAATAGCATCAAGACGCCGAAGGTTAGATCCCACCAATGGAGAGAATTGCATTGGTAGCAATCACTCTTTATCTGATAACCAGCTACATAGCGAGATTACAACTATGTACAATAGTTAGATGAAGAAAGTCAGGTTAGTGATAATCTGATCATCGACCGGATGAGTCTAAGAAATAATCTGATCATTGAGATAGCTAATACATTCATCCGGGCCATGATGAGATTATCACTTTAACTTAACTGTTGAAATAATTATTGGCTTCGTCATGTAGATGATAAGATTGTCACTAATCCGACTTTCTTCATTCAATTATTGAATCGGTTAAAGGCTTCGTCAGCTAGATGATAAGATTATCACTAGTCTAGACTGATCACGCTGAGATATAACCTGTCGCCTCCGCCCTTGAGGCTCGTTTATTGTTCTAAGCGTTGGCAGTTGACAGCTTGAGAGGTGGTCTTGACGATGGAAGAGAAAGTTAAGCCATATGCTTAGTATCTAGTATGTCGTTTGTACCGTGTGATTCTTCATAAGCTCTATCGTCATCTATAAGTCTATGCTGCTCATAAGGTCTATCATCCATGGCCTCTCATAGCTCACCCCCTTAATAGCCGTTCCATTTAATATTCCGTCTACGGCTTCATGGACCTCCTAGCAACCCAAAACTGCGCATTATAAGCACTTGTAGTCAGAGCCCTATCATCAAACCCATATGCCGCATGCATCCCTCTAACTCCCCTCCCCTCAATCGTCCTCTCCCCCCATCTATCATCCGTTTCCAGAAACTCAAATCCCAGCCCCTCACACACGATTAAAATCTCCTCCAAACTCAACTGCACAAACGGACCAGTTCCATACAGTAACGGACCGAGGTTAATCCAGTAACCACCTGGTTTAAGAACCTTCTTGATAGTGTCGAGGTAAGACATCAGATTGCGGGCTGTGTCGATGAAGAAGTATGTTACGACTACGTCGAATTCGCCGGGTTGGGGAAAGACGGTTGTAAAGTCGCCTTCGATCAGAACGACGGATGTGCTGTTGAGGGGAGTGTCGGGGAAGGAAAGGGGACGGAGTTGATTGGAGAGTGTGGAGTGGTGGGACCAGGAGTCGACGAAGGGGTGGAGGGAGTGGCTGTTTTTCGCACGGTTGGTTTCGAGGTAGCGGTAGGCTATGTTCATGTACATTGACCATTCGTTGATGGTAACATCGAAGCCTAAGAAGTTAGTAAGATATTCCCAAGTCCGTAGAACTCAACACTTGACTCCAAGTGATTCTTACCTCCAAGCCTCGAAATATCATGACCCAACCTTCCCAATCCTGCTCCCGGAACAAGCACCTTGACAGGCCTATCACCACTTCTCTCAGGAAACAGCTCCGTAAGTGTCGTAGTCAAACACTCAAACGTAGTCTTCCTCTCACTCTCACCAGTCTCAGTCCAATCCCGAACATAATGCTTCAAAGCTTGTGATACAGAAATCTTATCAGCCAGCCTTCCAGAAGCTTCAAGACTTTTGACATGCTTATCGAGTTCATCTTGGCTGATGCCATAAAAGGCCATAGCGTGTTGCACTATTTGTGTGCAAAGTTCTTGGTTCTTTTTGAGAAGGTTGTCTATGCGGGTGAATTTCTTGGAGTATTGAATAGACTTTTCGAGGAGCTGTAAAGGTTAGTTTTGGTATGTGTTAAGGATATGGGGTGACGTACGGATTTTTGAGCTTTGGATACATGTTTATAAAGTCCTTCAAGCCGATCAAGCTCAGCCTTTTGACGTTCATAATACCGACTGTATCCATACAACGCATCCAAAAGTCGATGTCTAGGATGATGCGCATTCCAATTCCCCCATCCTCGCGCCATGCTCTTATCCAGCTTTTTCTTGGCTTCGACATGGGCAGCTGTACTTGGTGCACCAGAGATTTGATTCAGTGGTACGATGGCATCTTGCAATGAGCCTGGCTGTGAGTGGCGAGGAGTCAGTTGCGTGTTTCCGGGATACATGGTCCTTCGGATGACGATTGATGCCGTAACGAGAAGGAGTGAGAGACAAACCAGGTTGGGAATGGAGGCAAAGTCGGTATCAACCTTTGTGTTCTCTGCAGCTGAGCACAAGGGTGCCATGAGCCCTAGAAGGGCTATCCAGTGTATTCTCATGACTGCTGTGAATGTGCAGAGAATATCACCAACAGAAAAGAGGGCCAGATATCAAGGTATTTAACCGACGTCAATTGGCCAACTCACACTCCAGCGCCAACCATTTAGGACCTTGATTTGTTGTCGGATTAAAAGTTTCCTCATTCGTTTGTTGCGCCGATAAGTCAGCGATGCGATAGTGGGGCGGATCCAGTTTTTAAGGTGAGGACCTTGATGGACATGCCAAGACTGCCAAGATTAAATATTGAGTCCATGGATTGACTACAGGGACAGAAGCAACAGAAGCAAGACAGACGAGTAGACATTTTGGGATAGACAAAGCTGTCTTTGATGTGGTGGTTGGAGGGATTGAGCTGGGTAGATGGAGGAGAGGTGATGGACTCGAGATGACTTACACCAGAGAGGCATCAACACCAAGAGACTGTATAGAGCATCGTCACTCAGGAACAGAGTCAATACTAGCATTAAGGTCATTCACACCCTCTGTCAGTGTCCCCGTAGTTAATCCCAATCCTTCACACCCCCATGCTGACCTACCTGCGTCTTTTTGTCGACCAACACTCCCTGTCTTGCATTTGCCCGATTCTATTAGTCCGCATCTGCCCATCACTTCCAGCCCTCACAGTGGCAATTGGGCTAGTGTATCTGTACCTTGTCTTACTCTTGTCGCATTTGTTTATAAAAATTCCACTCCCTTGCGCTTTCGTTCCTGCATCTTCATCTTCACCTCACTCTCAATCGTCAACTCCCTTTGTAAACACACTTTGCAAACCACCAAGATGAAGACCGCTACCTTCGCCGTCGCCCTCCTGGGTCTCTTCCCTGCAGTCTTCGCCGAGACTCTCGCGCCTTCTCCCACTGAGTCTACCGGTTGTGAACCCCACGGTGATCACTGGCACTGCGAGGCTGCTCGCACTGCTGAGGAGTCTCATGCTTCTGGTGCGACTGAGTCGCTTGCTCCTTCGCCTACGGAGTCTACTGGCTGTGAGCCTCACGGCGACCACTGTATGTATCTTCCTTCTCATGGGTAATGGGGTGTTTGCTAATTGATGTAGGGCACTGCGAGGGTGCTAAGTCTACGCTTGCTACTGAAGCCAAGGCTACCACCGAGGCTGATCACGACCATGACCACGATGAGCATGACCATGATCACACTGGTTCCGAGTCGCTTGCTCCCTCTCCTACTGAGTCTACCGGCTGTGAGCCCCATGGTGACCACTGGCACTGCGATGCTGCCAAGACAGGTGCTGAGGCAAAGGCTACCGACGACCATGACCATGACCACTCTCACGCTTCTGGTGCAACCGAGTCTCTCTCCCCTTCGCCCACCGAGTCTGTCGGCTGTGAGCCCCACGGCGACCACTGTAAGCCTCCTCCTACCCATCCTCCCAATCACCAACTAACCTGTCTCCAGGGCACTGCGACGGTCCCGCCACCGCTGCTGCTACTGCTACTCCCACCGAGAGCGACTCTGCCGCTGTTACCGACAGCGGTGTAGGCGCCCAGATTATTCCTCTCGCAGGAATGGTCGCTGCTGCTGTTCTGGCTCTGTAAGAGGAGTGCTTAAAATGGAGTGTCTGGGATGGTCTTTCGTGTCGACGCCTGGACTGCAGAGGAGGATAAAAAGACGCGATAGATGTGTATATTTTTCTGAGGATAGATCGTGATGATCATTAATTATGACTTTTTTGACATACTCAATTGCGCTTCTGCTGTGTTGACCGTTTTTAATATGCTACTGTGACTGCGATGGTGATTGAGTGACAGGCTTCAATTGACCAGCTTCAATTCAGGTGACATAGACACTGTCATAGTATCACAAGGCAATTTACTCTAATAATCTCCGTCTTTACGTTTGACAGCTGAGCCTCATCGTAACATCCCATCGTCGTCCAACGTTAATCGTCCCGTAGTGTACCACCGACCAGATGAGTCAAAACAACGTTTCACCCCACGCAAGACCAAATTATCCATAAACATAACCTTGTTTTTTCGTCCTACATTAGCTAACAAACTCTTATAACCTAGCCAGTAGAATAAGCCCGAAATAAAGCGTTGGAAAATCTCTCATTCTGCGGGTCTTCTGGTGGTTGTTCTGCGTCCATCAAGGTTCTCACAACCGGTCATCACCAACAGTGGAGAGAGATCGCAAGGGTACCACTTCCTCGGATTGAGCTACGATTTATCACCGTCGTAACCTTGTTTACAAGCTTACCTTTATTAGTGGCAGTAAGGTGGACTGGTTGGTGTAAGTGCGAATCCTCCGCTGAAGATCCATCCGTTGCCCGACTTGGCGGGTGAACACTCCCTTGCCACCGGACATGATGCAGCTGAAGAGTCTTCACGAGTTACTCTTCCAGTAAGATTCCCCGTAGACCAGTCGTCCAGTGTTGGGCTATCCAGGTAACCGGCCCCACGGATCACAAGCCCGCCAAGCATCCCATCAAGTTTCACTGACAAACGAGGACCTTGATGTTCACTTGACATCTCGGCCGATTAACAATTTGCCCCCACGCAGATTTTCCTTTTCTCGGGCTGGCTTTCTTGTTCACAGGGATGCAGACTACATAATACCCCTACTCTCCCGTCTTAGCTACTCCTCGGTACCGAATCTGTATGCCATCATCGACCATGGCCCGCGTCAAGACCTTCTTTCAAAGCCGCAAGGCAACTGTCCTCGCCGGCGCTCTCCTGTTCGTGATCGCTGTCTCTGCGACTGCGCCGGGAGCAGCTGTCAAGAGACAGGCGAGTAAGACGGAGAGCGGATTTGAGTCTTTGACGGGATGTCATATGCATGGACCTACACAGTAAGGCTCTCTCCCCAGCACAACACTCTACAACACTGGTACTCATGATAGCAGGTTCTGTATGGCTGGATCAGACGAGTACCAAATCGTCGCAGAAGCTTCAGCGACAGCTACTCAAGATCTTCCATCTTCCTACACGGATTGTCACAACCATGGCTCAGACACGTACTGCATGAACCCAAGCGGCGGAGAAGTCCAAGTCCTCGGCGAAAACGCAAGCGCAACTCAAACCGCTGCTAAGGAGACTGGTTCTGCGAAAGCTGATAAGATCACTGCTGTGTCGGATTGCCATATGCATGAGACATCTCTGTAAGTCACCACTACCACAAGCGCCACTACCTTTACACGTCTTCTAGACTATTACCGGGATGCTAATACTGCGCAGATACTGCATGGGTCCCAGCTCCTCGGAGTACTACGTCCAAACGACCATCACGAACACAGAGGAGTATCCCGCTCAACTGACAGGCTGTCACAGCCACGGCGACGAGACGTAAGTCCACTCCTTACCTGTAATGGGACGAAGCTGACTGTTTAGATACTGCATGTCCGACGACGGCGAAGCACCAATCCTAGCAGCCGAAGACGTGGAATCCGGCGCGGCAGATCCCCAAGAAGAACACTGCCATTTCCATGCAGGAGTAGAGTGCGTCTCCCTCCTATGCCCCTACATCTCTACCCACAACGACATATCTTGAACATCACTGACACTCCCAGACACTGCGTCGGCGGCGGTCAATCCGAAGGCTCACGCTCCTGTACCCGAACAGACAGAGACTACAAAATCGGCATTCGAATCGGCATGCTCTTCGTCGTTCTCGTCGCTTCATCAATCGGTGTCTACGGACCTATTCTACTCTCGAGGTTTACGCCTGTTAAGTCAAATATGTTTCTCGTTGTGTTGAAGCAGTTTGGCACGGGTGTTATTATCTCTACTGCCTTTGTACATGTATGCTCCCTCTGTCCAAGTTCAGTGTTCTTGGTGACTAACTTCCCAGCTCTTCACCCACGCCCAGATGATGTTCGGCAACGAGTGTCTCGGTACACTGCTGTACGAAGCTACGACAGCCGCGATCGTAATGGCAGGACTGTTCATCTCCTTCTTAATTGAATTCCTCGTCCATCGCGCGATGCGCTGGCAAGCTAGCAAGAAAGCTGAGACGGACTCTGTTTCTTTATCGCCTAAGGCAGTTGAGAAGGCCGAGATGGCGAATATTAGTATCATGGAGGCTGGTATCATCTTTCATTCTTTGCGTAAGTCCCCTCGGATTCGGTTTGGATGTATTGGTTGAGCTTGGATGGACTATGCTAACGTCTGCAGTGATCGGTATCACCCTCGTTGTGGCAGGAGACTCTTTCTTCATCACCCTCTCAATCGTTATCATCTTCCATCAACTCTTCGAAGGCATCGCCCTAGGAACTCGCATCGCATCACTAGGCTACGGCTCCATGCCCCTCGCTCTAGGCCACTCACACTCGCACTCCCCCACACCCTCGGTCGAACGAACAGGAACATCCACCGTCCCACTCTGGAAGAAGCTCGTCCTAGCCTCCGGTTTCGCCATCATCACACCCATCGGAATGGCCATCGGTATCGGTGTTCTTAACGTGTTCAACGGCAACGATCCTTCTACTCTGATCGCCATCGGTACGTTGGATGCGTTCTCGGCTGGTATTCTTGTTTGGGTCGGGTTGGTCGAAATGTGGGCGCAGGATTGGATGCTTGGTGGTGAGCTTAGTGATGCGAATGCGCTGACTACCACGTTGGCTATGTTTGGATTGCTTTGTGGTATGGTTTTGATGAGTTTGCTTGGAAAGTGGGCTTAGATGGTCACTGGAGAAGGAGAGGAAGAAAAGTTCGGTCATTTTTATGCGATGGTGGTGACATTCACTAGCATCGCGGATTGTTGATACCACTCATTAGATTAGACATAGAATAGCATGCTACAGCATTCGTTTCGGCACAAATACTTAACATAGCTTTCATCGATAGGTATTGCGCTACTCTCAACTTATCTCAATTGATCCCAGGTGATAGCGACAATCCAGCCCCAACCCAGCTCAGCTCGACTTCTGTCTGGCATTCTGAATCCTCTTACTCAAACTCCCAATGTTAAAGAAAATCCCAATAACACTCTCACTAACCCATCTAGGCAAACAACTCAAAATCCACACCTTGGTCGCCATGCCTCCTGCATAAAACCAATCCGGCGTGCCTCCAATCAACCCACTCAAGTACCCCTCACCCTTAAGCGCAGCAGTAACCAGCTTTCTAGCATAAGTCTCAGTCTGCATCGTCGCAGTACGCTGACTAAACGTCAATCGCTGCTGAAAGAAGTCCTCGACGGGCTTGTACAGCGAATTCTGGGGAAGAGAGCGATGGGTACGGCTGGCGATGTTGGAGCGTACTGTTCCGGTGACGGCGTTCATTACGCGGACGTTGAAGGGCTTGAGTTCCAGGCGCAGGGCGCGGGACCAGACGTTGATAGCGCCCTTTGAGGAGGAGTAGATGGCGCCAAAGATGTAAGGGACCAGAGTGGAAGTGCTGGAGATGTTGATGATGAGACCTCGAGCTTCGATTAGGAGAGGTGCGAAGATTTGGACCATGGACATGGGGCCGAAGACGTTGACTTCGTAGGTGGCGCGGACGTCGTCGAGGTCCATATCCAGAGCGGGGATGGTATGAGTTCGGCCGCTGGGAATGTCAGTGAGGTTCAATTGACGAAAGGGGAACATACGCATTGTTGACAAGGATGTCAAGACGTCCTCCGGTGAGGTCAGAGACTTTCTCCATGCACTCCTTGATACTCTTGGGGTCAGTGACTTCAAGAGGGAAGCAGCTCATGCCAGGACCTTCAAGGTCCTTGATCATGTCTGTGTTTCGCACGGTCGCAATGACATGGCAGCCTTCAATTAATTAGCTACTCATTCTCCCCAAGCTTCTTATTGAGTGACTGACCTTGGCGATTGAACTCTTTGGCGAGAGAATGTCCAATGCCTCCAGGTGAACATCTACACTCATTAGCATCTGTCCACTCAATTTTTCTGCGATGGGGTCCTTACCCTGTAATTAGGACGTAGGTCTTTTTCTCAGCCATGATTCTGACAGTCGACCTTCAAAGAAAATTCTTCAGTATGGTGGAGAATTGATGTGTTGAAACTACAATTGAAGGTAATTGAAGTTCGTTCAATGAGGAGAATGTTACATGTGAAGGTCGCATGTGCTGTTCTCTGAAATCCGCGGGTCCATCCGCGGGTCCCCGCTGACCGAGGCTTCTTGAGTGCACAGCCACAGTCAGCGGGCAACAAGCCACATTCTGTATGAGCGACTGTACAGATGGTGTTTGAGTTTGTTGATGAGGCCTCAACAAAATGCGTGTCGTTATAATATTTACAAAATGCTGAGTCTTTCCTGCTTCTTAAGCATATACCGTTGTTTCTCTCTCGGGCGATATGGAGAATTATCTTGCGCGATTTGCCACCCAATACCCCAGTCAAAGGCATGTCTCAATAACAAACACGCTCAATTCAATTCCTATTACCACAGACAAAAGCAGGAACGGGACTTTATGACAGGCGATGAGAGTTATCTTTTCTCAAACAAGCCGAATAGTCACCCACTCAGCCTTGGCTATACCCTTATCTTTGTTCCGAGGATCCCTACCCTTTCTCTCTTCCCATGCTCGCGCCGACTCGCGCACCCTCTGTTCAAACTCATCACTTCCAACAGGGACATTCTTCAGTATCGCATGCCACATTTCGGCGGCACCACCACCATAAGCCTTACCAAAGCTACCAATGCGAACAAACTCTCTCATTTCATCACTCCGTGGTGTCTCCTGGACTACTAAACCCTTAAGCCTTGATCTCCCCGGAGGCGCCCACATATCGACCAGCGGAATGAGGAAACACGTCGGGATGAAGTTCTCGCATTCTTCCAAGGCTGCGCTTAGTACAGACTGCTCGCCGCTGTGAGTCCGTGGATATGGAAGCGGGAGTAAGAAGCTATCTGAATATTGGTGAAAGCACTTGTTCTTAGCTTGCTCATCAAGGTCTTTAATGTCATGGTTGAAGGCAAGGTCTTCTTTCCAGTACCGAGCCTGAACAAGGAGACACGATAGTTCCAGCGATGCCGACTTGGGTAGACCATAAACATCGCTTCCCAAAGGCTCAAAGTTGATGTTGCGTAGATATGCCATAGGAACTTCTTCAATGTGCTCACGCCAAGGCGCATCATGCTCAAGTCTCCATTCGATAGGCCCTGGACAGGAAGCCCATGACCAGGAGGGAACCGTGTTATCTGGTCGTCGATCAAATAATTCCAGGTCCAGTTTGAGGCGAGGATTGATACTCCATGGACGCGATGGTTCCAAGGTCGGATACCATAAAAGATCTTCAATCCAATGAACCCTCTGCAAACCAGCGACATATTCCACGGTCTTCTCTTCCTTTCCTTGGTAAGACTCAGAATTTCTACCCTCAAGCAAAGTTCCTTTGATCGGGCTCAGTAAGAACCTTACGATGCCAGATATAGCAAGCAATCTATCCCTTTCAAATGTCAAATCCAGTTTCATAAACTTAGCCACAAGCTCTTGCCAAATCGCGTGGTTTCTATGCTCATGGGCGATATTCTTCCGTTTGTAATCTCCTTTAGTCGTATGGACTCCCATGGGCGCAGTCTCGCAAGATCTGACGTTATCGCATTGCCAGTAGAATTGGTCATTTCCCACATATAGAACCCTTGGCGACAGAAGCTGTTCTTGAAACACCCATCCTCGTCGATTGACTGGTGTTTGATCAATCGCCGTCCGCAATTCCCATTGGTCTTGCACAAACATGTGTCGACCAGTAAGGACGCCTGAATCTGGGCTCCAGGTGTCCCATCGAGCAAGAGCACGATGGTCTCGAGGCCGAAGAAAGCCGCAGGGTGATTCCCAACAGATGCTAAAGGTACAGAAGGCATTTGCATAGACTTCTGTCATGGTCGCAGCTTCGTGCAGAAAGTCCTCTGTCGAATCTTGGAAAATACATAGTGAGTCAATCCAAACGTACTGGATTTCCAGTCTTCGGCATAGTACAAAAACGTCTTGGTGGCTGCGCGGTAAGGCTGTGTCTGCTTGGTTTGTTTGGAAGGCGAGGTAGTTGCTTTTTAAGAGTCGAGGCGTGTCCGCGGTCCACCGGTGCGATAGGGCAACATATTTGTGGAACTTTTCATAATTCTCTGTTTCAATGAGAGACCATGATTGAGAGTCAGAGCTGTGAAGATCGATGAGTCGTGTCGGTATAGTCGGGCTGTTCACAGCACGCCTCTTTGCGACACACCCATCGCCTCCAGACCCGTGGCCAGTGTCACACATAGACAGCCAGTTTTTGACAGTCTCCACGGTTGTACTTGATCCCATATGATCTTCTAAAGGGGTTTTGGCCACAACTTCTGGAGTGAATGGTCAGTCGTCTTTCATGTGACCTCGAGAGGACTTACCTTCAAACCGCTGTTTAGTAGCCCTCTTAAAATAGAAGTCAAGAAAATCCCAATCTTTTATGTTAGTGAGACACCGTAGCGATATGGCCCCAGAGACATGCGTCAAATGACGTCCATAGTAAAGAAACAGAACGAACTCTTGGCGTACTTGTTCGCGGTAGGAGGTCGTAGGCGAATCCCTGATGTGCCGCCAGACCATCCAGCAAACTGGACAGAAGCTGTCAAGGGACTTGCAAAATGATTTCCATGACGAGTGTATGAGTCCAGGGAGTTGCGGCAACGTTCTTGAAACAGAGCGTTGGTCGTCTTGGGCTGAGAGCCAGTCACGAAACGCAAACACGTCTTCTTGAGGCTGAACCGCGGGATTGCGATGTCCTTCAAATATGCGAAACAGGTCGTAACAAGGATCGCAAAGTGCCATTTTTATTCAAGGGTCCATAAAGCATTAGCGAAACATGTTGATACAGGATGTCGAGCATAGCTGACTGTTGGCTGGGGTCTTTCTCCATCTCGAGGCCCACAGCTGACTGCAGCTTCTCGAGGCTAACAGGGGAGGCCAGACCAATCAGAAACTGACGCCATTGCGGCGAACTCGGCAGTATTTGCAGTACCGATCATGGAGAGAGCATCGTAATGTCATGGAAGCGCAACTTTAGGTATGGGCTTGCGTTGTGGGAGGGGTGTTGGTGAAAGTGGGAGATGGCCTCAAGTGGGTGGGAGAAGAAGCGATAAGAAAGGTCACCAAGGCGGAGAGGGAAAGAGTGCGGGTCCAAATCTTGAATTGAGAGAAAAGATGAAGTAAGAGAGAGAAGGATGTACGAAGGAGGAGGAGGCAAGGAGGATGGATAAGGCATGAACTTGCTGGGGGAAGAACATGATAAGACGACATTTGCAAACACTCCCTTCGACACAACAGACACACAGTGAACAAGGGACAGTTGAAAAGACTCAATATGTACGCTAAATGCCATCCGATGACCATGTAGATGATACACTATCCTAAACTCCAAGGCTAATACCTCATTCTATGTTATGCATCCATCCCATTCAATCCATCATTAAATCCTTTTTACCGATGCATCTCCCCATGTGGCCGATACGGCGTACCCGGCGCGGTCTGCGGCGAAACCATCGCCGAATCCCCGGCCGAAGAATGCAATCCATCCCTACTAAACCCATCTCTAGCATGTGCATCAACAGGCGTAGACCCAGGCATCTCCACAGCAACAGACGAAGTGCCATCCATCTCAAATATAGGCGCAGGCGCAGCAACAGCGTTATCAGGCGGTAATTCGACAGGGCCTGCGTTGGGTTTGTATTGCGGTGTGTAGTAGCCTCCTGCGTTTGGATCGGGTGTTTGCCAGCCGGAGGGTTTGGCTTCGGAGGGTGCGTATGGCGAATTGTGTGCTTCGTAGTTGGGAAGCATGGGGTGTGATTCTTCGGCGTTCTTCTTGCGACGGTGTAGCCAGAACCAGACGAACAGCCCAAGTACAGCCGCGCCGCCTGCTGCTGCACCAACAGCCACACCGATTGTAGCGCCCGTTGTCAATCCCGTGCTCTCATCTTCAGAAGCATCTGTTTCTGTAGATGCAGCAGCAGTATCACTAGTCTGCGAAGTACTCTCCGTCGCACTAGCAGTACCACTAGCAGACGTCGTAGAAACTCCATCATGCGCAGCTTGTTCAAACTCCTTTTTCGTAGTCTTCATAGGCGTTTTCGATTCCGAACACGATGTTTTCATCATCTCGTACGTCCCATCAATATCATTAGGCGATTCCTTGCCAACACACGCCGCCGATCCAAGAATGAAGTCATTGTTGTAGTTTCCCAAGCCGCAGAGACAATAGTTCATTTCTTTCGCGTCGTTGCCGGTGCAGGAGGCGTCTTCGGCGTTTTTCTCGAGGCAGGGTTGGGCGCCCGTGGGGTAGAGGGAGAAGTCGTTTTTGAGAGCCAGTGTTGGCGTTAGGAGGAGGGCGAGAGTGAACCAGCGCGACGCCATGATTGGTAACGATCGTGTGTGAAGTTGTTGTTTGTTGTTGTTGGGAAAAGCTCGAAAGCCCCTTGCTGACAGGTCGACAATTGGTGATATACCCGGTTTCAGCTCCAGCCACGGTAATAGCTGGATCTCGTAGCACCAGAAAAGCAGGACCCAGTAAAAAAGTAACGCAATCAAACTCTAAAAGCGAATGACTTGTACGAAAAAGCGAGTGGTAGATAATCAAGCGAGTGTTGGATAATTAATTAGATGTCGTGGGATTGATAGTTCAAATGTGAAGATGGAAAAAAGAGGAGAAGAAACAAAAAGAGGGAAAAAAAACAAGAAACACGGAAACTAGGCGGAACCAATACAGTACGTACAGCAAACCATCATGAAGTAATCGGTACGCCCATGGATCTAATTTAATTACGTTCGACGATCCTTTCGTCAGCACCAGTACGGAACGAGTTTAAAACAGCCCCAGATGGTAAGATCGACCGCCCCATTAAAGCGCAGCACGGATTCATCTTGAGAGTATCTGATTGGATATGAAAGGGCTAATTATAGGGATTGTGGCTTGTGATGCAGGGTAAGATGGGACGGATTCATGAGAGTCATGGAGTGGATGAGATGAAACCAGATGATACTCCTGCAAGGCAGATTATCTTCAATATCTTTTACTGCGGAATTAATGTGTTGGTAAGCTTTTACAGCCCTACGGACACGGAAGTGGCTTGGCAGGGACAATTACTGCACATCATCTTTGTGGCATATGCATGTTGGTTCAACACCTTGAACTTACTGATGAGGCTGTTGGTACGGCAGCAAATGGTCATAACTCCTCTATGCGATTACCACGATGAAGTTGATGCACAGACTCAATACAATCAATGGCACCAGTTATTAAGGGTATCAATTCATTCATTATCATTCCCCATTTTTAATAGCAAATCCATCTCACATCATCAAGCGTTAATCCATATCCACCTCTCCATCATCCGGCAGTCTACCACAATCAGTCTCGCTCACCAGAGACCCTACAAAGCATTGGAGCCCCGTTTACAACCGTCCAAAAACCTTAGCAAAAATCTCCCTAGCCTTCAAAAGATTCACCAAACAAATCCGTTCATTATCCAAATGCGCAGAATCACTACTCTGCCCACAAGGCAAATGCGCAGCCGGCGCACCAAATTCCTTCTCAAGAAATCGAATCGCGGGAATACTTCCGCCCTCCCTGATATACAATGGTTTGCGCGGTTTGCCCATCTTTGTCTTCACCGCTAGAGCATCTTCTTCGGTCTTGGATTCGTCGGGTGTCTTGGACTTGGATTCATCGGGTGTTGCTTCGCCGGATGTCTCGAAGCATTCTTCCCATGTTTCCAAGATGGCCTTTTCGAGGGTTTGGAAGATGGCGTTGGTGGGATCGCCGAGCCAGGGTTCTGCGCGATTGTCCACTGTGATGGTGATTTGGTTCTGCGATTCTAGCTGCGCGAATTCGTTTTCGAGGAATTTTGTCAGGGCCTCGATTACAGCGTCTACTTCTTGCCCAGGAACGACGCGGAGACTGATATGTGAGCTGGCGTGACTGCTTACCAAACTACCGTCCGGCCCAGAAACTTTGTAGCGATGAAGTGTAAGATTTGGTTCGCGCCAGCGTGCCATGAGTGATTGCTTCAATCTATCCTCTGGTCCCTTCTCAGGATTGCTGCGAATTAGGATCCGAGCTATGTCATCGTAGCGAGCTTCTTCTTCGGGTGTGATGGGAAGAATGCCATCGTAGAAACCAGGAATTTGAACTTTGTTGCCAGGTCCTTTGAGTTTGCCGAGGATTTGGGTTAGGTCTGATAGAGGCTCGTTCATCATGTAGGAACCGTCGACACCGGAGTGAATATCTGGCCTGGGCGCGTCGACGCAGACTGTTGTGTGCAAAACACCGCGAAGACCATAGGTTAGGCAAGGAACTTCGTCGTCAAGCCAGTAACTGTTAGCGAGGAGGATGTAGTCCACTTCGCCGATGAGCTCCTTGTTCTTCTTGACAGCTTCCTCAAAGCCTAGCGATCCGAATTCTTCTTCACCTTCAATCAAGAAGATGACATCGTTCTCCAATTGTTGGTTCTCCATAAGATCAGTCACTGCGTATAGCGCAGCGATGGTAGGGCCCTTGTTATCGCTGACTCCACGGCCGTACAAGTAGCCATTGGTGCCCTGCATGGTAAATGGATCAGTCTCCCATTTACCCTTGCGGCTATCGGCGGCGACGACATCGTAGTGACCGTAAAAGAGAATGCGCTTTCTTGTCTCAGCAGCCTCTTTCTTAGCAGAGAACCTCGCGTAGACGACAGGATTGTGATGCTTCTCCGTGCTAAGCAACTCAACATGTCCACCCAGTCGCTTGAACAGTGCACCAAGGTATGTAGCGCCCTTGCGACAATCCTCCGCAAATTCAGGTCTCGAGGAAACAGTCTTGTATGATACGAATTCTCGGAGTGACGACAGTAGAAGGTTATCGGAGGCTTGTGAAACTTCCTTCTCCTTGGTGCCGCATTTGTCGGTGTCGATGGACCAGACAGAAATATTATCGTCGTTCGCGCCCGTGATGAAGTATTGCTTGTTCTTGTAATTGGTCACCGCCGAAGCGAGAACCTTGCCCTGGTGGGCTTCCCATCGGAGGAGACACTGGTATTTCTGGGGAACGGCTCTGGATGCGGCGTGTTGGTATTTACCGTAGTGGGTGGTGCTGTATTTCTGCAAAGAGTCAGTAAAGTCTCGGTATCCAGCTGGGTAGTACTCACGCTGGCCCAACCATTAGTTGCGGCAGTCCACAAATACCCCCAACCCATCTGAATCGACATGATATCGCAGTCATGTGCCTTGATAACTCTCAATCGCTGCGCGGTATCAAGATCCCACAGCTCAACGATACCATCGAGTTTGCCTGCGTACAAGAATGAGCTATCAAGTGCCATGGACAAGACAGACTCGCCATCGTCGGTGCCCAGTGTCATGATCTCTTGTATACCACCGCCAAGCTCCTCGTCGTCCTCAACTGTATGTCCCAGGCTCCAAAGCTTGATGGTTCCATCGCCGGCACCGGAGATCAACACATCGTCGTCGGTACCGACATCGACTGTTGGGCCCTTGGCCATGAGCATGCAGTATACATAGCCGTAGTGCGCAAAGTTCCTGACACAACCAGAGTGCATCTCAAGAACATTGTGTGCCTTGGGAATTAATCCCCATCGATCGTCGTTGCGTCGGGGTGTACTCGCGCCGCCGCCGACGGCCTTGGAGTCGAAGAAGCGGTGGTTTCGTCGGTCGGGATGTTGTTGTGATTCAGGCGATACTCTCGCAGTAACATCATTAAGCCCAACCCATTGAATAGTAGCGTTCTGTGCACCGATATACACCGTCTCATGCTGAGGACTATACGCCGTGCAGAAAATATCACCAACATCATACGACCCGTAAATCTCGTACAAACGAGTCAAAGTTTTAGGATCCCAGACGTTGATGATAGGATCTCCAGCACTCGAGAATAAGAGGGATGCATCAGGTGATAGCGAAAGCGAAAGCACACTTCGTTTATGTGCTTGTACGCGCTTGACTTGTCGGAAGGTGTCGAGTGACCAAGCTACGATTTCGCCATCTTGTGTTCCGGCGTAGATCGTCTCGTGCTGTGGACTGACGGCGAGGGCGAGGATGGTGCTTGTGTGGGAGAGCGAGTGGACGAGGTCGGGGCTCGTGGCGGGATCTTCGGCGGCTTCGAGGGGAGAGAGGATTGGGGATGATGGGCCGGGGGACATAATCGGTGATACCGTCCGTGAAGGCATTGTGAGGGTTTCTGAGGGTGGTTGTTAGGTTGATTGGAGGGAGGGGCAGAAACAAGAGGTGAGGATGGGATTGCAGCTGGAATAAAGAAGTATGCTGCTAAGAAAAAGATTTCCAGTGCGAGAATAGAAGTATAGAAGCTGGGATATCACCAAATGTGATGTAATTTGGTGTTGAAGTTGGGATAAGGGAAGAGAGTCAATGGCGGTAGCTCGAGTGCCGAGACCGCTCACAAATTGGGCCCCAGTATGACGCGATCGCGCCGGCCCCGGTCAAGGGTCCATCCCTTGCGGCTCTCGCAACGCCAACAGCCCCAGAGAACGGAAACATGCTCTGAGTCAAATGGTGACATAGGGGATGAGCTTTCGCAATTTGACTTTCTCAAATGTTGAGATTTGTTTGCTGTGGCCTTTTGCTGGTTGGTGAAGCCATGAGCAGCCTTATGTCATGTTTGGGCGGTTATTGGCTATGACTGCGCCACTTGGGACAGCCTTATAGCTCACCAGCCACAATCTGTGTGGGAAGCTACCCGGGACTAACCTTTCGGAGACATATTGATGGGGATTTGTAAGTCGACACACTTATTTGTTGATGTGAGATGAAGCCAGAGTGTCAATTGAGGTGAGATGAAGTGAGTACTTGAGTAAATACTCAAAGTTGCTTGTGATGATGGAGTTGACCGCTTGATCTGGGTATGAGAGGGGAAACAAAGGTTGTTGCTTTTATCGCGACACAAGAAATAGCACCATAACAAGAACACACGGGTGAAAATACAAGGGAACATATGTAGTAAATTGCCATCTCACCATGTTCAGAAACCATCGTCTCTCCAGACAGTCGCTTCTCATTCAGTAGTATTTTTGCGCAGCCTAGACAGCCATCGCCGTTCAACAGCGAAACGTCAGAATACATGTTTACGTGCATAAACATTACAGCATCAACGAACAAAAAGGCAGATGTTATTAATAAAAGAGGAAGAGGAATGGGGCAAAGATCGGAGAATAAAGTAGAGTTAAGATGGCAGGTACCTACCTAAGATAAGACATTCCTCCCCCCAACAAACGCCCGATTGTACCACAAGACAGCTGTGTCGCGTCAACCCCGACAAGTGTCTTGCTTGTGCGACACATCAAAGACAAATAAAGCAAGATCAAAGACACCGGCTCACCGATATTTAAGCCACCCCTGAATATGTATATTGATCTGCTCTTTCAGCTGGGGTTGGCGATATCGGGGGACCGGGACGGCGCGGCGGACGGGACAGAACAGCTGAAAGTGGGGGGTTGCAATCGCCGTTGGATCGGACCCTTGTTAATGTCATGTCACTGTGAGATTCAGTCGGCGATTGTACATATGTGTTTATTTGTTTGTTTCTATCTACTGTAACATCTTGTATTCTCTGTTTATAGATTGTTGTTTAGTCTTTGATGTCCTTGGGATAACGCGCCCGAGGCATGATGCTTGATTGACGTCAATTGAACCCAACTCAAATTATGGCGTTTCTGCAGCGCATCGTACTAAAACCGATAGAGGAATGCTCACATTCCGGGTCTATGAGAACTTATACGAAGACTCCTTGGCTGGCATGCCCTCCAAAGACGAGACAGCCCTTCGAATCGACGACTGCAACTTGGAGGAGGAGGAGGGTGTCGGTGGGTACACGATATTGCGAATGTCATCCAAGCGCGCTACTTTGAACTTGAGGATCAATTGGTTGACTGTAGCTGCGTTGATGATTTGCTAATTGACTCGAGCTGGACTTCTATGGCAGACCCCGTGGGATCTCTAAAGCCAGCATTGCTTGAATAGCTAATACTGAGATCCGGTACTAGGTACTTCGTATCGTTCTATATAGGTAGTCTTGAGCTTCTCTGGTCTCATTGTCAAGACCAGTGATGATGTCTTGATCACTATTTATACAGGTGATATACTCAGCCAACATACCCAAGTGGTCGTTGACTTCACCAGTGTTGGGGTTATGGCACCGAAGGTATCGGCAATATCCATAGTAAGGTTAGACTCCATATTGCAATCGCGCTCATTCTCTTCGACAGCGTCTCGGATAAGTTGTAGCCAATTTTTAATATACTAGTATCTTTCTGGGTAATGTTGGCATGTTTTAATCGTCGGCAAGCATGTGTACGCTCTTCGTGTTCCGCCATGTGCATGTTTAGAGTTGATTGCAACATATACACTTTGCCACAATGTTCGCATGTATGCGTCAGGGCGGGTTGCATATCTGGATCATTTCTGATCCGTTCGTACTTGAACGGGCAAGTTATATATAGGGCCCATACACCAGTATGGAATAGGGCACCAAGCTCCTCATACGCCAAGTTATGGGTTCAAAGCGACGACATTGTATTCTCCCTCGAAACCTGCTAGTCGCAGGGCGAGGAAGGCGGACAAGTGCTGACAACGTCGCCTCCACGAGATATATATTGTCTAGTTCAACTCTGGCTTGTTGCTTCATCCGGTAGATCTCTTCTGAGATGTCGAGCAGAGTGTATATATATACGCTTTGGGGCATCTTGGCCGCAGCATCAAGACATATGCTTCCAACAAATCGCAGAATATATGAAAACATAAACGGTCTTTTAGACATAAGCGAGTTCGTAGTACGTATGTATTGTAGAACTGGACCCGAGCCCGAGGATTCTTGATGATAAACGGCAGATCATCTTGGATCTCGTATCCAGGCGTGACGTGGTCGAACTCCGCCTGTAATTTTAATGCCAAGTCACACCCTTCGTTGGCCTCATCTTTTGTCATTACCCTCTCTGGGCTCTCCAAAGGATGTTTGTAGCGCAAGCATATTCTCGGCAAGGCCATGCGTGATTGTCGACTACCTAGGGGAGGGTTGATGGTGCCTCGTCATCCCAGACAGTCTTGGCCAGGATGGCATCAGTCTCACTTGCTCGGACCTTCTTGGTAGGGTTTTCTGCTAGCCTCCCGTTTCCACCGACGACTCCCTACACGTATACGCCAACTTCATTATGAAGAGGAGTCCCCTTGATACTGTAATCAGGGAACTGCCTGCAAAACAAATATTTTCTCGAGTTGTCTCAGTTCCAATACACGGGTGTTCCTCGAAGCGCGCATCCCTTAGTAACGTAACGCAGACGAAGAGTCGGGTCATTGTTGCGATATACTATATTTCGTTGTTCTGGAGATAGGCGACTAGCTTGGTCCAGCCAAACTTCGCCTTGTAGACGCGGACGTAGAACCTTTCGTTCTCGTAGGCGTTGACATAGGCATCGCGGGCTTATTATAGTATAGACCTCCCAGAGTGAACAGTGGTTTAATGAGACGTGGATGGGTAAGGTGGAACGGTGTCTCTTGGTCGAAAGGGAACCAGAGCCGATATCCGAGATATGTCGAGTGTTTAGGGTCGTCGATATAAGATTATAGAGATAAACGCTTTCGGATCATGCTGGATAGCGAAGTCGTGCCTTTTCGTGTCGCTGGGTGATCCTACGAGACTCAATTTCGTCTGAACTCTCCAACATACTCACCGCACCGGATCTTTATTTGTAGCATTGGAAGAGGGTGGTTGAAAGACATCGTCGAAACCATGGCTGATATGACCATGATCGAGGTAAAAGAACCGGTCGGTGGTGGGTCCGTCGGCGCCAACTTGAAGAATGGCAGGATGGTTTCCAGACTGGAGGGAGGAGCAGAACGTGATGCAGAGAAGACAGTCTTGCGCGTATTCGTAATTGCAGCACACGAATCCTCCGACTCAGTTCAGCGAGGAACAGGGCATATGGGATGTACGGATCGTCCGCGCGAAGGTCGCGAAGCTTGAAGCGTATTGGGTATAAGCCACCTGATGTTGCCTTATTACCAGATCAGAGAACTTCGTCGCCTTATATAATATAGGATTCTTATTTGGAAGAGTGATATAACCTTGTGTTGATAGGATAAATGCTGTGTAGTGAAGAAGGATGCCATAGTGTCGCTGGATCGTCCTGTAAGACTTGACCTCGTGGATAAACTCCCAACAGACTCGCCGCATAGATCCTGATCTTCATTTGTGCGGTCGACTGAGTACCATAACCCACAGCTGCCACCTTCATCTCCTTGTAGATGTGACGTGACTCTCAACACCCCGTAAAATAGTTGGCACTTGCGACTTCGGATTGGACGTTTTCTCTTTTGGCTTGGGTTGGGTATTTTTGTTCCCGTCACAGTCGTACACCTTTCCGCGAGAAGGCTTGGGCACAACACTCACAGCGCTGCAACGGCATATTGCCTTCTACTAGTTCCTGAGATCCTTCTTAATCTTGCCTTAAACGTATCCGAATGGTCCATTGATACTTAATACTTCAAGGAGACATCGTAAACATATACAGTCGTCGCAAAGTCTTTGGCATTGCGACTAGCCCTATAAATCGCTGGACCGTCTACACAGGGACTGGCCGGCGGGCCGTTGGAGCTTCGGCTGTATGATACTCTGTAGTCGTGAAAAGTCATTTCTGTTTAGGCTCCCGGCTCAAATGTGAATGTTGCTTCGATACTATCAATGAGCCGGTTGATTGAGGATGTTATCTCTTGAAGCAGCAGGCGTTTTGCCGATAGCATTGCCGGTACTCATATATAATAATATAGAAACGTAGTGACGCACAGCCAGAATTGAATGCCTGGCACATCCATGCGTTGTCGAGTCGATTTCCAAAGGTAAGTTCTCCCCGAATACACTGGGCTGGTCCATCGTGATCGTACAGCTCAATGTCCCTCTGAATCGCCACCGACGACGCAGGCAATCGTGGGTATTCCCGTGGGCTTTTAGGACTGCGTTAGACCCGGTAACTGTCTCGGCTCGATATAGTATATATAGGTGAGCTGTAGAAAGGTGAGGTGTAAAAAGCCATTTTCGTTGCCAGACAACGTACGTTGCGATAGCATGGAGTGATTGATGAATAGGTGCGATATAAGCTTCAACCATGTACACAATATATAAAGGGCTTTATATATAGGTGTCTAGCAAACGAAGACCAACCGCATTGTTTTCTTGGGTATCAGGTCTTCAGTTGCTAGTATCGCTGGTAGCTGCCAGTGTTGTTGTGCTGCGCTTCTCCCTTCGGTTGCCGCAACATTGACGTCAGACGTTTCTTCGTGACTTTGTGCATTAGCAGCAACCTGGAATCGGCGATTTCGGATTGCCCAGTCAATCTTACTGCTGCCAAATTGTTGAAGAGACGTCAGGGATGCTCGAATTGTTGATTCGATCCCGACCAGTAAAAAGAAGGTTCTTGCTCGACCTGTACGTCGCAATCAAAACTTCGAGATTAGACCGTGTCTGCACGCAAGTTTCGGCGTTTGTATCGCGGCCGCCCTCTGTACTAGAAGAGATTCCGATTGACAACATTCCATTGTTTCAAGGGAAGTTTGGATAGAGCTGTGACAGGGCGAGGTGGGATCTTAGCTGCTTCCTCCTCGGTTCTCTAGACCTCCTTGTCGCCTGATTCCGCATCCCTTTGCGGATTGACTGAAACCCAAGAGTTCCCGACGGTGTATGTTTCTTATTGCCGTCTCTCTCACGAGCTGCGGAATCCTGTTGCTCTTTCGAAAAGGTCCACAATAGCGAGAGGGAGTGGGGGCAGGTAGCTTTTCTGTTGTCTATGCGGATATAGTATACAATTTGGCGGCGCTCGCTGGTCTTTGCGCCCACCTGGACATCAAGGTTGAGAGATACTATTACCGAATGTTCGTATATAATTCCAATCCACAATTCGGTGGAATAGAGCCAAAGTTTAGGCCCACCCAGTGGTATTGAAGACTTGTCAAGCAAGGAGGGGGCCAACGTATATATACAAGCTGTTAATAGGTGGCGGACACATGGTAGTGTAGGTCAATGAGGATGTTGAGCGTCCAACGCTCTATCAGATCACACATCTAGTCCATCGAGCTTCACCTCAAAGCGGACTTCGTCAGTGCCTGGAAGCAATCGGTAGTGCAGGGTCAATGTTTGGACTATGTTTGATGATCAGTCAGTGTACTAAATAATAGTGGAAGGAAAGGAAACATACTGTTGTATCTGGTCGGAAACGTTGTATGAGACTTCTAATGGTAGTGTCACCTCCGGCGTGAATGGAGCACCTCGATATAAGCAGAAGCAAGACACCTGTTACCCATTCCAGGTCGGCATCTTCGTAGTACGGTTCCCGATTTCGAGCCGCGGCGCCGAGCAACTTGCATTTTTGCATCGTAACTCCAACTATGGAACAGATGCAAGTGCCAGCAAGGTAGAAGAAGCAGCTTCATCTCGTAGTATATATGGATGTATTTTGTTGGATCAACTTCCTGGCAACCAACAATCTGTATCGCTGGAATATCCAGGCTTAAAAACCACTCTTGCTGTTGGACACGGACTGTTTGATGGGTCCGTGTGCTTCGTTCCACTCGTGCGGTGGTCGCATGTAGGTGCCTCGTGGATAGCCGCAGGATGGCGGGAAAGTTGTTGTTGCGCTCGAGATCGGTTTCTAGCCGAAGGCATTTAGGCGCTCGAATGTATTTTTACTCTAAGGGATGAAGATTGTAGCAACAAATGAAGAAGGATATCCGTTGCGCTCTGGTTCTATCGAACGAAAAGCAACAGCCGGTGACATTCCCTGTCCGTAGTATATATGCAGTCAGGTATACTCTATATAGAGGTGCTCCCGTGGTAGCGATATTTTCTTGCTGAGTGGTCGACTTCCTCTTTTTGAGTGACGCCACGACAAAGGTCGGACAGCTCCTGTGCACCTTGGCAGGTCAGAACTGTTTACCTGATAGCGTAGATAGGAGACAGCATCCTCCGGTCGCTCGCAAGCTTGGGCGGGCTGGAAAACCTCCTCCATGTTTGTCCGTTGGCAATCGGAGCATCGAGTGGAAGAGCATAGCTCTGGTATGTAGACCGCACTCGGATTACTGCTATAGCCACGCAGTCGAATGCCATCATAACTATTCGTGTCTGTTGCTAGCTAGCAACGCCCTCGAGGCTCAAATATATTTAACGGACGCCGCATGATGGTCTCATAACTCAAAGGGGCCTAGTTCAGTGTGGTATATACTGATCTCAAGAACGCCGGCAGATTTTGTGGACCTCGGATGACACGAATTTCGTGCGGAAGAAGACCAGACGGCCAACGAAAAGTGGAACAGAATCCGTCGGTTCTCGCAAAGCACCTTGTGGTTCTTCAAGATTGAACACGAGAAAGAGCCAGGACGCAAAGTCGAGGGTGTCACCGACCTCGGTGGGGCCTGTGTCCCTTTGAGAAGGCTTGTATTCTGCAGCGGCTGTGGGCGACTCGCGAGTCAACAGCTTACCTCCAGATGCAATCGAGACAGTATCTCACTCGTCGTGTCGACGGGGATGTCGATATTGAGGGGAAGAACTTAGTTCGTCTTCGATGAGACGCTCGTTCAACTAGTCACCAGCTGGTGTCATAAGCCCAGATCACTAATTCGGCGGGCGCGGAAGAGGCACAACCAGCCTTGTATGGCTTTTCTCCTTGTGTAGCCTCATATATATCGTCCAATCTAATCCACATTTCTCAAGGAACCATGGTTCTTCGGCGCTGGATAGAACGCAAAGAATGTCTAGTGCTGCCAATGTCGCAAGGTCTTTGGCAGGCTGATGTAGCCAGTCGAGACCTAGCATACCAAATGGCGTTTGTCTGCGGAAAGGAGCTTGCATCCAATGCCACCTGACGGCGGTCTAGACAAAAGTATATAATATAATATAAACAGTTGTCGCATGATGGTGGTATGACATGTGCCTGGCAGTGGCCAATCCGGTATGTCCTTGTGTTCATGTATCATGGCACCGGTTAGAAACTAGTTGAAAGGCTGTAGCTTGATGTACATCCAAATCATTCCGAGAGTTTGTGAGTTGGAAGGCACCATGTTGTGTTTTGTTGTCAACGCCAGTAGCTTGGGCTGACTGGCAAAACGTTTCAATCCGGGTTTCATCGTTTTGCAGCCAATATATAATTGTGTCTAGACATTCAATTGCACTTGAGTAATGAAGGTCTTCGGGGGCACCACCAGACAGTGAAAGGGAAGACAGAGAATGAAAGTCCAAACATAATGGACTTGTTCAAACCGAAGACTCCAGGGAGAACTCGTGGTCTTGCCAAGGGCCATCGCTCCGGGCAGTTCCACATATTTTCATGACCACACGGCAAGAGCCTCGAATGTACCTTCATCCGGAATGTCTCACCAATTCTCATTATATCCTCTGCAATTGCGACCTGCGACCGCGATATGGACTTTACTTGTTGGGAAGTTTTCTTCCTCGGAATCTTCCAGCTGTCGTGAGAGGTATAATATATAGGGTAGGGATCTTGTGGGGCCCTTGCTCTGGTACGTGCAGTCAATGGTGGCAGATTCGCCAGGCTCTGCACGGCCTTTGGCGACGTTTTGGACTGGAGCAAGCTGGCCAGGTAGCCTTCAATGATGTGGTGGAAGATAATCGCAAAATCTCAAACCGTGGAATGTCTCGTAATCCCCGACTTGTACTCAAGGGCCGCGAGCTCTATATCTTCTCATATATATGTGACCTGTTTGATGCCAGGCTCTGGTTTGGTCCTTTGCGTGATGCTTTGCCTAGATGTAGGTCGCCCGTGGCATCTGAGGTACGGCAACCCAGCCCATCAGAGAGGTATCTTCAAACCTTCAGTCCCGCGCACACCTGCGGCGCGCTACGAAGGAACTTTCCAGGCCCTCCTTTACGTGGGCAAGCTCTTGGTCTAATGGAATATCCTGAGCTCAATATATATAGGGCCAATATCGGCAGTGCTATGAGTGGGTTAGCTTTGTGTCCAAAGCATTTGCATTTTGAACAACTTACTTACACAGCAGACCGCCAGGGTGTTGCTTCTTGGCAATAGAACGGCGCCGAGTCGATGGCATTGTGAAGAGTAAGTCCTGCCATGGTCATTGATTCGCCAGTCCCACAATACCGATCTTGATACCTCCAGTTCCATTCTGGAGCGTAGTCATGAACGGCCCCTTGATTGGGATGTGCGACGGTGGGTATCCCAGTCCCCCCATCCCGGCCCACAGCGTGATGAGGAAGAAAAGAATTTGCTGTATGTCCCCTCAAGTCGTGGTATATATTAGTAGAAGTGTATCGTAATCTTAACCGCGGAGATACTTGTGGCTTCTCTCCGTGCGCCGCTCTTTGTCGGTGAAAGCACGACGTATATATAGTATGAGTAGGAAAATCCTTTCCAGATTGTCGAATATCACTGGATGAACCCCGTTTACCTCTCCAACTCAGAGAGGAGCCAGATGTAACTTCGCATGCACCAAAAGCCTGTATCTCGAATGCTTTCTACTATCATCGTTGCTTGACATATTATCCTGGAGCCACCTTCCGGTCTGCTGATGTGTTGCGCCCACTCTTCTTCCGAATGTACAGAAGTGGCGGTCGCTCAGTTGAAATCCCGAGCTCATAACCACGTAATGACTAGAGGGATGTTGATCAAGGCTTTTCCGGTATCTTTAATGATGGCCGCGAGGCCGCGCGCCAACGCCATGCGGACTAATCGTTCTCGAATTCCCTGAAGCTCATCACTCCAAGGTTCTTCAGAATGATGCTGTCCACTTTTCCCTTCCCAAGCTTTGCTTACTCTTGTGACATGGAGTGTGAGTAGGTCTTCTCTTTGAATCTGACAAAGACAGCTGATAACTCGGGATGTTCTCTGCCCAAATCTGCCTGTATTGTCGAGAACCGTGACATACATCTCCGTGACTGCCGCTATCGTGAAACAAAGGCTTGCCGTAGGTAGAAGGAATCGATGTATGGCTACCACCTGATCCTGTTTGCTCCGTTCCGGGGGCCGTCGCTCATTCCAGGACCAGGCTGAGGATAGACGCGCGAGTGAGGCGCCACAGCTTAATCAAAGTCGCTCTCAGTCTTGCAAAGACCCAACTTGACCAGCCTTTGGCGTGTATTCTACGGATGACATTGTCCAGTCAATCGGTAGCGAAGCTGAGCGCTTAGCGCCCGCAGCGCCTGTAGCAGCTGCCGCGTTCATTGTGGCAAAGGTGGTCTAGCGCTTGTCTTGAAACTGTTGTCGCTTGCGAAAGAGGTTAATGAGGGAGGAAGAGGATGATAAGAGAGGTAGATGTAATTCACACCATCTAGGAAGTGCTTTGATCAAAAGAGAGGCAAACACGTAGATGGACAGCCCTGACTCTCACTGTCATTCACCCGTGGTGGGGAGCCAGGGCGATGTGGTGAGAACGGTGAACCTGGTTAGCAAGCGCTCTCAAGTTCATACAACAAACTCAACGGTTTGTTGGCTGGCCTGTACCAGAGGGAAGTCGTTCATCGCAGCAAGAGCAGCGACATACCCAACGCTGGAACATACTCCAGTCGAAGCA
Source organism: Fusarium sp. NRRL 66335 (assembly GCA_004367055.1). NCBI lineage: Eukaryota > Fungi > Ascomycota > Sordariomycetes > Hypocreales > Nectriaceae > Fusarium > Fusarium sp. NRRL 66335. The sequence continues at coordinate 73,910 of QHHG01000256.1, forward strand.
GGATATGCTATAGCTCGTATAGAATAATAAGAGATAGGACGAAAGCAATTCGTGATGGCGTTCTGATGTTCATCCCCGACAGGCCGTGAAAAGATCGTATATGGTTTGTTACAAGGACGTCGGTCGGGAGACTGTCCTGTCAGGTTGTGGTATATATGGTAGCGGTGTAAGTTGCTGACTACCGGATGGTTCGTCTTTCATTTCCTGTATTCCTGCTGTTGATGTCGTCGCACGATATATATATATATATATTCGGAAACGAACTTCTGCTGATACGGGGATCAAAGTCTAGGCAGGAATAGCCCATTCTCCACACCTAAACGGAGAATTGTCTCACGTAGCAACGTTGGTCGCAACACCGGAAGCAGGAACGACGTACAACATCATGATCTCTTTTATGCTTGATACTCAGATCAGCTCGTCTCGCAATATTGACTTCATCGTCGAATCGGTGTCTCCGTTGAACTCGCCTTCTTCATCGATGTCTTTTTCGTTAGTAGCCTCCACGTTCAGAGTATAGCGTCACGAATATCGTAAGTTCGCCACAGTGGAATAGACTTTGTTGTGAAGAAGTGTGACGTTTTGAGGTCGTATGGCCGAATGGGGTCATTCTCTACACCGAGAAGACCACGTCCTTAGCAGCCTTGTTGTTCGCACCAACTGGTGACACCGCATTATATATAGATCTAGGCCGTTCCCCGGCCCTTGGTGTGCCCTTGAGTGTAGATGGTTAGATGCCAAGGGGAAGCTTGCAAAATCTGAAACACGGGAATATAAATCGGAAGGTCCATTGCTCTATTCCATCGTATCTTGTCCAGGATCTCGTACTTCGAAGGAGAACATCCGCTGTCGATCCCAACGTAGGTATGTCGCAAGAGGATACTATTGCTTCTAGTTTGCTGCCGAGTAGATCGTATAGTTTATCCCACTCGTTCGTAAGGCGATTCATCCGTTTAATGACGGGGCCTGGATGCGTATAGTATACTACCTAGGCGGTCAAGACACGATGCAATGTCCCAAATAGCCGCACCGGCCGCAAGGCTCTGCAAAGCCGGCATTTGTAGTAGCTGTTGCGTTTGGCTTTCGGGACCTTTGCAGGGTAAGTATATGACATTTGTACTTTTCGAAAGTAAATGACGTACCATATTTTCCAACTGATGTCAGCGGATTACTTATATATAAAGACCGAGAATATGATCGTGAAGCTGTCGCCCAAGTCATCCCGCCCAGCCAACCCCGCAAGGCTTGTAGCTCCGACGGAGAATGGACTGCTCACGCCCAGACCGATCTGCTATTGATAGGGGACGCGTCCAAGTGTTGGCGTAGGCAGGGAGTGGCTGTACACCGAATATATTATATAGCGTATAGCCGTCTGGATTCTTGGAGGATCGTCAACTTGGTGCTTGTGGATGCCGACTGCATCCCACTTGCGGAAGTTGGTTGCAGTGGATCGTCCGCTTGTACTCTTCCAGTACTCATACACCAGCCGGGGGCGACATCTTGGACATCGAATTCGGCCATTTTGTTGACGAGTTTGGTTAGTCCGTCAATCTTGTTCGAAAGCATAGGGGCCGTCAGGAGATTGTCGCAGATCGTACATTAACTCGAGTCTGCTTGACACAGTTTGAAATGTCGGATGTCTTCATGCCACTGTCCGAACCTGAACTGTTCTGAGACCAGGATACCGGGACGGCTGTCAGAGCCCTCAAACTCCTTCTGGAGTCGCCCCTGGTGTTGTTTGGGGGCCCCAGTTGACCACAGTGCGTCGCTTCGTCGTCTGTTTCTTGCTGTTGTCAGCTCTGCAGGGCTCGGGGCGCCAGCGAGGACGGGTATCGATGTGCGGATGCTGAACGTCGGCTATCTAGATATTGATGAGTATCCACGAATAGAAGAGAAAGACAGCAGAAGAGTCAATGCCTAGTCCGGACCCTCCACGGAGCCCATTTCTTTCGGCGTCCCTTTTTTCTTTGTCAAAGTGATCTCTTGTTGTCAATTGAAACGCAGAGCTCCGTTTTGAACCTACAAGGTCTCGTCCTAGTACTCAGTTGCGTTTGGCACGACACATTGCCGTTGACTTGCTTCTGCGTTCGCCATTGTTTTGCTGCTCTGTGGGCATTATTCTGCGACATTGTACGACATCGTGCAGGATTCTTTCTTTCCGCAGTGGTGCCGTCGTCATTGCGAAGGGTCTGTGACATATGTTGAATCATAGCTGTCCCGGGGGTCACAATGTGGGCATCTGAGAGCTGGAACGAACAGCACGCTCGTCCACATTCCTATCAGTCGGAAGCTTGAAATGGAACTGGCGCAACTACAACCGACAATGGACCAGTTCCAGACATCATTCAGCTGATGATCACTGTAGTGTCGTCATAGAGCCCATCGATTTATATAGTATATATAACGTGCCATGGCTGAAACATCTTTTCGTTGGGGATCTTATCCAGTCTTGTGCATTGTCGACAACAATTAAAGCGTTCCCATGGCATGACCGTTAAAATTCCACAGTGCTCGCAGTCTCCTGTTTTACGAACAATCTGTGCAGATGCCGGGCTGGATGAGTCGAGTTTCGGCGACCACCTCCATGGTACCACGGATGAACGCCACGTCCCAGGATGGGTTGGTGGTGGCCAGAGAGCCGATCTGCCTTAAGGCATCCATGAGACTCCTCAGGATATTGGACTATGGGTCCATTTAGACAGATGTTGTTATCGCATCCAAAGTTCATAGTTTGGGCAACTGTCTGTCGACTACCTCAGTATTACCAACACCAAGATTTCTGGGTATTTGAAACAGTTGTTGTCGCTGTCGCCGGTGTCCCAATTTCTGCCCTGCCGTGTTGCAGTAGGGTGCGCAATGTCAGAGACAGAAGACAGTTGTGCCTTTCGATGTTTTGTAGGACTGATAAAGGCGAATCTGACGCTTTATAGGTACACTCAAGGTTTTCATGCGCTTACTATAGTATATAACGATCTGTAGGGCACGCCTTTCCAATAGCATAATCGATACGCAAGAGGCGATTAGTGTTGGTATGGCCTCAGCTTCCTTTGGGTCAAAGGTAAGGTGTTCTTCGACTGTCACCGGACGACCACCTATGATTCTTTCTTCCTTGAACGGGGCGCGTTCGAAGGTGTTTGATAGCATCTTAGTCAAGTGGTCGAGTGCTGATGGTCTGACCCTGCATAGCTGAAGATGGTTACAGCCGTCTTGGGCGTGGATCGTTGCTAATATATCTGACTTCGTCACACCGGGGATGGACCCGAGGGTATGTTCCCAGTGTTTGTGCCAGTTGCGAATACTGTCAGACAAGTTCTGCTTTAGACCCTTTCCTAGCTGGTGGATTGAGAGTCCGGTACGGGCATCAAAGCTTCGAATCTCTTCTTCTATCTCAAACTTTGATGCCGTCACATCGATACCTCCGATAGGTGTATCTAACAAGATCGTGTACGAGCTATCCGTAAATCACTCGGATAGCGTAGGGCGGAAGGAAGAAGGTTACTCGTGGACAGACTCGATCCCACTCTTCGACACCGCTAGGTCAAATCGATCTTCTCTTGCTTCAGGATCAAAGTCTCGAGCCTGTGTTGGAGAAGAAAAGGGTTTCGAGGGTGTACATGAAGGCAACCTTTTATATATAAAGGGTCAAGAGACCTTATAGTGATGGATGTATCCTGCCCACTTTGGTGCTTGACGGCCCTTAATGCTTGTTGCTAAGGACAAGAACTAATCGTTGAAAATGTCGATTTTTTTGAGGTACTTCGTAGTATATCAGTCCCGGATACACTGTTGGCAGCTGAACAGCGGCGCACCCACGACCGATGGACATGGACCTCGTCTATGGTCAGAGAGGCGAGATATAATTGATTGAGCCGACAAGGTCTTTTGAAGACCAAGTGGGTCTCCAAGAGTTGAATGGCTGGCATCTCGTCGACGAACGACTGAGGATGCCTTTGAGCATTCCGAGTCATGACAATAGCTACTAATATAGTAATATAGCAAGGGTTATTGGCAGGTGGTAATTGTTGTTGAGTAAGCTGAGAAAAGGAGTGTGTAAGGATGCAGATAGAAGAAGGAATATACGGAGGGTAGGATCATTCCTTTGAATGCGGAGTTCATCGGAGGGTCCCTGGGGACATGGAAGCCGAGTTCGGCGAGACTGTCAATCGTGTAGACATCTACGCCAGGTGTAGAGGCTCTGGCCAAGGCTGTGGTGAGTATCCCAGCCGTCACAGGAAGTCTTCCCATTTGGCGCCCCGTCGTGTGATTGTTGGGGACGCGATGACTTCGCGGTGTGCTCCACGTTATAGACATCGATGGTCAGACGGTCCACCGTTGCCCGTGGAAAGGTCTGTGGCCTTCGTATAGTATAGTAGGGGTTGGGTCGCTGCATCGTTGTTCTGATGTGACGCTCAGGCCGTGTTGTATATATAGATATGGCGAGTGTCTTGAGGATTTGCACCCTCGATGTGACCTCTGGCGAAAGACGGCCCATCTATCGTTGTCTCGATCGTCTTTCGAGTGCTGCCCGCATCGCATTGCTTCATAATAACTCACGTCAGGTCGCTTATCGAGCCGAAGTAGATCCTGATTTGCTTCTTACCAGAGTGCTGAGCGTGACGCACCGACCTCGAGCTCGTAGGTGACCGAATCTGCCTCAAGCAGTCCTCGGTCTTCGGATAAGAAGAAATCATGGTCCCATTGTTTTGTGCCCCTAGCAACGCAAGTGACCATAAAGGGAGTTCTTCTAGTATATAGTGTGGTGTTGAGCCTTTCAAAGACTCCTTCACGCTTATATGTGCTTGATGTCGGAAAATAAGCTTGGCATTCGTCATCGTCTTTGATCAGGTTCTTGCTTATGACCACTTGGAAATTGTCAAGATAAAAAACGCCCTCATCCAGGATAACGATTGCGGTTCAGGTGCTCCATTGAGATTTGCCATGAGAGGGGCTGCTAAGGAAGAAGTTCGAGAGGGTCTGGCCCGAATCCGTCTTCGGGTTGAGACAGCGCGACCTTATTGAACTTTTTATCGCAGTTCGGAATGTGGGATGGGAACCCCATTGATTGAAAGCGATGTCGTAGCTTTGCTAATTGATACTGTCAAGCGCAATTCTCCATGTCGGTTTCGCGTACATATATAGTGCAAAGGCTCGTTGAAGTCACCTAGCTCAACGAGGAGATAATTAGAACCCAAACGATGCTTGCGATGGCAGAGCACAGCTAGCAGAAGAGGAAGTTGGTGATGCCAGACTATAGGGTATCTGATTGTAGACTAACATTCACGGGGTCGCTGGTAGGGGTTGCGCTACAGATCTGGCAGCATGCGGACGGCGCGCACATCGTCATGTTACTGTATTACTGCGCGACTGTCGAAAAGTCGGTTTCATTGTCCCACTGCGAAGGTTAGGAGAGTGGGTGTGACGGTTGCCGAAATGGTCGGCGCTGTTGTATGTGCGTTTACCGTAGCTAGTGTAGTATAGGTTAGCCAAAGCCAAGAATCCAAGACGCGGAGAACAATGGAAACTCACTTTAGACACCTGCCATGTGCATAGAACAGATCGAACTTTATCGATGGAAGTGAAAGGTTCGCGCCCTGGTCCTAGCAGCGGCGGTCCGCTTTTTCGTCGAGCTTTGGCGAGAACCGCTTCGTTTATCATTCATCATGCTTGATGGCACATGCCCTTTCAGACAAATTAGGGTTCGGACGACGGCCGCCCCGACAAACTTGCTGCAGTTTCGTATGAAGTATGGCGAGTGACATAGGCGGCTCCATCATCTATATAGGGTAGGGTCCCAATCGAATGAACGTCCATCACGAGGGACTGTTAGACTTTTGTATTGCTGTACTTCAGCTTCAGGAAGCTACGTAGTATTTTCCAGCATTCGCTTCATCCGAAAGTGGTTATCTGGAAGTCGGGAGTGTGTGGTGAAACTGACTTGAGAATAGACCCAGACCAGACAAAGTCTGTCCCCAATTTCTGAAGGCATTGGAATGACTTCAAACTTGTCGGACTTCCACTGTCCCCAATCGAGAAAGGAAGAGACGCCGAGCTGCCAGTTGCTGGATGTGCCAAACCTGAATATGGGGTATGTACAATTCCCAAGCCAGTCAAGGGTTCGAAAATCGATCGAGAGAAGGTCAGCAGACAATTTTCGGTTACTCGGATCGAGACAGATCGAGCTGATCTGATCATTATCCCTGCTTTCTGCTTGCAAGTCTGTACGAGCCCCTTAGTGCGCAATGCCCATCGGGCATTAATCCAGTGTTGGAACAGACTCGCCGCCCTTTCGGCTCTAGCTCCGATTGATCAATCTGTAGACTATAGCGGATGGCGAGATTGACAAACACTAACTCCTATGCGGAGGTACTGACAGACCATACTCATTTCGAGAGTAGTGTCTTGGCCAGGAAGGATGTGTATATAATAGACGCCATGGGATGCTTCTGAGATGTTTCTCGTAGAATCCCTTCCTTCCATGCCGCAACTAGAGATTCGCCAATGTGCTTTCTCTTTATGTGTTGGCTCGTATGTTGTGTGGGAAAGCAAGCGCCTTGTTTACCGGCATGGCGTCTTTCGCACAGCTGTATATAGTACCGTTGGATAACTTAGCGTTCTGAAACGGGTCTGCTAGGAGACAAGGCAATCTTCAGTCTTGCACCAATGTACGGAAAGTCTTCTTTACGTATGTTGCGTGCTCGTCGTCCACAGCAGGCAGTGTAGATCCCATTCGTACCAGTGGTTGATTCAAGGGATGGAAGACAAAGTGAACCGTGCCGGGCGGGAAGAACATCGTCTGGCCATGTTGAATGACAATGTATCGCGCTGACTTTCCGACTGCTGTTGATAGGGAGTGTTGCTCCCAGGACCTTCCGAGTCGGTGTATAAAGTTGAATACAAGGTGATGATCTTCCAATCGAGATGAGTTCGTGAACCACCACGAGGGTGACCTTGTACGATTGTATATATAGCTCGGTATAGTGCGATCCTACGAGCCTTGCGGTCCCAGGCATTGTGTTCTCGTTCTCCGTCTCTCGGCCTGAGAGAAAAGTTACTGTATCATGTCTCAGTGACAGGAAATCAGGGAGGAAACCCAAGGACACAGGTCGAGATCGGCCCCGTAATTGGGAAGGGTCTATACCTTTGCCCATCAATGGTTTGGAAATAGTTGGATAGGTCGAGAAGATAATTACCAGGCCACTCGAGAGCGTAAGTATTGCCTCAAGAACCTTTGCTGGATCAAGGAAGGCGTGGAAGCTGTTTCTTCTGTGCTTAACCCCAGACGTTACGGGAAAGGTGCTTGGTGTTCGCTGATATATAATTGATCGCATATTCCGTCAGTGGGCCTCTGCTGAGGCCTGAGGCTTCGTCGTTGCCATCTTCTATGTCGCTCCATCCATCCTCAATAGCATTCCTGATCGAGACCGTCTGTATACTCTAGTCATCGGAATGGCTGTTCGTACAATCCAGTTCCAGCTGGACCTCCGCGGGACAGCCGTGCGTAGAGGATCTACCATTGTACTAGATGTCGCGTCCGACGCACATACGGGCTCTCCAGCAGCGATACCAGTAAACGAAAGATGCCCCAGCATTTGCATCTGTTCCAAGACTACGAAACCTGTGTGTCGTATTGAGACATGGTAGAGTCGGATCCCACTCGCCAGCTTGACGGGAAGAAGATAGTACCTGGTGACCCCCATATGATATACTGCGGATGAAGCGTTGAACCATTGCGATAGCTCGCCCTTCTCGGCCCTGGACGAAATACCTCCAGCGACCTTCATGGCAAGGCTTTTTCTGATGTAAAAGAGCCTCGTTGATTGATAAAGGCTACGACATATACCACATGTCGTGTCTTTCGACGTTATAGTTGATGACCCGAAGTTGACGACTGCAGTGGTATCCAAACAAGGCCCGATTGCTCTCAGTAGGTGAAGGCGGCAATGCATCTTCCTTATTCTTGTGCTCATTCGAATAGATATATAGTATAAATAATAAAACAGGAAGGAAGATAGACTTTTTTCCAGGATAGAGGAGATTCTTTCCCACGCGGGATATGGGCTAGGAGATATATCTAGGCTGAGAGTACTTTCGGGCCCAGAAGGCTAGGATAACAAGTGAATGTCTGTAGTTGGAGCTACGATAAAGGCGTTTTCCAGCATGTAGAAGAGTCGGTCGAATGGATGGCGAGGTGATGACAGTTTACTATACCAAGTGAGAGCGCCGACCAAACAACAGCTGATCGTGCTTTTGATCTTGTGCAAGTCGGTGGCGGACTTGTGAAACGACTTGTTTATAGGGTCTGGTGCAAGACGATCCATCGTCAACAATATAGCCGAAATGGATACCATCTTCGTCATAGGCCCAAACGACGTCGGCGTGCTTCCCACTGTGCAGGAGGCGTCTGGTCCTGAAAACGGTAACTGGACTGCTACTCTCGGACAATCCCAACGCATTCGGTATGGTTAACAAGGTAGTCAAAGAGGCTGTCAACTTCCAGGCGTGTGACACTACTCCAGTAGCCGGGAGGATCCTCAAGATTGATCCCGATAGCAGGTGGTATGTAGTTGACGATCCTTCTTGTGCGCATTCGGATGGTAAGGAGTTTGGTTCATCTCTGCGATGGACTCCGTCCGTATCCAGCGAGCGTTGACTGGTGGAATTGTCCGTTTCGCAATCTTCAGTATAGTATGTATAAACCCGACGGCTCCAACGCTGTCCAAATACTCTTTGCAGCACCTTTGTCGGGCTCCAAGGGCCATTGATCTGGGTGTCGATCGTTTTGTTTGCTATACTCGGGGCGACATCTCTTGTCTGCAATATAGGAAAACAAAGGCAAAGAATGAAAACATAACCTATCAATACTCTTGTAGCCCAACGCCTGTGTGTCTAGGAAGCCATTCTCTCATAATTCTCCTGTATAGTCAAGTCGTCCCAATTCTTTCTTCGCTCAAGATCGACCTAACAAGGATCTCAAATATGACGAGGCAGTGATGAACAGGACTAACAACTATGCTGTGTCGACATCCTGGATTGCTTGAAGCAGCATATTTGCCTTTCCATGCTAGGCGCCATCGGCAGAAAGGATGATGTCGTAGGGGCACGGCCAGAGACGGCGAATGACACTGGAGCTATTCATTCGTAGGAGTATCAAGGCAGTCTGGACCTTTGCGGTGTGCGACAGCTGGGATGTCGATTCGAGTGTTGGCTGGACGTGACATGTTGTTCTAGTTCCTGTATATATATGTGTGTGTTCTCGATGGGAAAGCGAACGTTGTTGACCGGTCGAGGCATTCCCTCAAACCGACAGTTCAATGGATTCGGCTTTGGTCAGTGAGAGAGGATTATATATCGGCACTTGGGGCATCTCTTGCGACGGAGAAGTCGAAAAAAGAGAGGAGACGGCGTCCAATTCGCTCTCGTTCCATTTCTCGGGTGAAGTTGTTGATAAGTCTGTCTTGACTATCGATCCCAATGATGTCGCAAATGTATCGCAGGTTCCTCTTCAACCTATTCCGTAAGGTAGCGACCAATTCTGCGCAAACGAGGCAAGCTGGTATACCATCTAGCCATAGATCAACCGCTTACTCGATAACTTCCAATCGTGACCATAGGGAAGTGGAACGACGCCCAGTTCGCATTGGCAGATTCTGGTCTCCATCAGTCCTGCCTTGAAGCGCATGAACCATTCAGGAACAGGCTCGTGCAGCATGTCAACATAAGCTTTTCCCATTGAGTGCTGACATGCAACAGCACACCTTAGCGATTTGGAGATGGCTCCTATTGCGAATTGCATTTGTGACTCCGTGAGAAGCACGTCTATATGCTCAACACCTAGGCCCCCGAATGCGTCATCTATGGAAGCTTCATATTTGAAAGCATTCTGCATCATCTTGTCGATTATGGCGTCAATCTGAGAGCATATGATCAACGGAAATGTTGTGGAGGATACCAAGAAGTTCAAAGGATGACCGGAACCTCCGGTTGGTCGTCTTCGATGCTGGAGTGGCGTAGCCGAGCCAGTCTATGACGGTTCGGGTATCCTCTTCTTCCCAGTACTCATATACTATACGTTGCAGTAGCTTCTGTACCTAACAACCTCTTATGGCAAGGAGATGATGAATTCTTCGAAAAACTGACAATTCGAAATAAATTCGAACTCCCTCAATGCAACTACTTTAAGTTTCTCAAGCATAGTCTCGCTATTTCGGCCTGCGGATATGACCTCTTCCTCGAAGTCCGTAAACAAGTTTGTTTGAGGCATGACGGCGGTCGTAAATGACGTGGTGGCCGCCGTCTGTGGGCAGACTGGATCTAAGTCGCTAGATCGTCGACGTCCTTTTGGACAGCGAGGTGACAAGAAGGTTGACAAGTTGAAGCGAAAATGGACTTCCAGGTGCTTCAAGAGCCATTACCAGCTTTTTATATAATTGATTCGATGGTTGGCTGGATTCTGACTTGAACTGTAGTAGGCTAGTTCGATTGATCAATGGGTAACAATGGTCATGTGGATAAGCTTGATGTTGGGATAGCGCTTGTAGTTGTAAGAACCTTGGTTTGTTACGTAGAACCTTCTGCGTACCTGATGATGAGGCTACAGCGGTGACGATAAGCATTTGGGCGAACCTCATCGAGGCCTAGGAGGTTTCAGTGATTACTCTCAATGGGTACACGGACTTGCCTTGGCACCTTCTTCGTTGCTTTTCTCGTTCAGGCCAGTAATCAGATCCTCGGGCTGAGGACACGCTTCGGTTTCTGACTATGCGATGACGGGAGTGGCAACGGCCACATCCGTATACTTAACTGCAAAGGAAACGTAGACTGCTCGGACAAGATCCTCGTCGGAGAATCGTTTAGCAATGACAAGTAGGTTGACCGGCTCATGCCCGAGTGGGTATCTGTGGTCATAGGCTGTGGAATCTGAGGAGTATTCTTGAGAATCGTTCAGCCTGTGAACCGGTGCGAAGAGGAGGATAGCGCCCCTTTATATGATATGATCTCTGGTTGCCCGATCGGTGATTACTAGACGCGGGCATGTTAGCTTATCTAAGGTCAAGGGATAGATGAAACTACTTGCCTCGGTGTTCGAAGTTCTCGAAGGGTCCGACCGTTTCCGTATCGGTTTGGTCAGGTTGTACCGGAAGTGCGCCAGGGCCGGGATATCAGTTTGATGGGTTTTATTGTAAAATCCCTGCTTTATATATATAGAAACTGACTCAATGCGGCATGGCGCGAGTTCAGCGAGTCGAAGGTGTCGTGATTCGTCTCCTAAGAGGCTATAGTCATAGTAAGGCTGGTAGCCGGCGGAATCGTCCCCCCC
>QHHG01000257.1:0-34921 GCA_004367055.1 Fusarium sp. NRRL 66335
CCCGGCTAGCCAACGAGTAGTATAATAAAGTAGCCTGAGTGCTAGTCTAAGCTGGCATAAAGTGACCAATTAATTTCATCTCTTATGCCTCCCGGGGTCAATTCTTCGGATACCCTGAGGACTGCCTAACTACCGCTGTGACTTCGGCCGAACTTCCAAGACACTTAAGTGTCGCTCACCCAATTTTGATGCAGCCTCCACTGGCACTAATCACTGACCCTGTGATCCATCGCCCATCGTGTCCACAAAGCATGCCCACAACATCCGCCACATCCTCTGGCTGTCCAAACTTGGGACTGCTCTGCAGCGGAAAGAACTCGTCCTGGAATCTCTTGACCGCCTCAGGTCCACAATCCATCACTGCATCCGTCTGCGTCAGTCCAGCTGTGACCGCATTCGCCGTAGTACCAGCCATGAAGGCATATCGCTCGTCCTTCCCGCCAAAAGCTTGAGACCATGTTCGACAGAGGGATTCACCGGCGGACTTGGTCGCTGCGTACATGAGCTGATCGGCCCAGGGGAGGCGAGAGCGAACGGAGGAGATGTAGATGATGCGACTGTTGAGTTGGAAGTACTTTCGTCGGACGAGCTCTTCGACAATGAGAACTGGTGTTTGGACGTTGCCGAGTAGACTTCGTGAGATCTCATCGCTGCCCATCTCGCCAATGACACCGGGCATTGGGTCACCAGCTGAATTCACGAAGATGTCGACGCGACCGTTGAAGCAAAACCGTAGTCCTTCGGCAATCATCATTGCGCAGTGGCTCCAGAAAACGTCGGCGATAATACCTTCGATCTTCTGACTGGCGGGTCGATCGCGTGAGGTTGCCTTGTAGACGTCCTCTGTGACCTCGTCGTTGAGCTCAGTGAACAGGGCAAGGCTCTTCTCGTTGGCGCATGTTCCGAGAATGGAGCATCCTCGGGACGCGAGGTTGTACGCGATTGCGCGACCGATACCTCTAGATGCGCCGCTGATGACGGCGACTTTACCGACCAGGTCCAGTTCGCGAGGAGGTGACATGATTTGACAAGAGTTGCGGATGTGAATCGCTTGGAAGAGTTTTGAGGTTTGGAAGAGAATCGCCTGAAAGCGCCCGGTGTGAATGACGATGATGCGGAGGAAGTTATTGACGGCAAATGTGAACCTGCACTTCCAGTTATTTATCTTTCGCCAACATCACCGTGACTCACAAGTGCAGGTGAATACAGTGCGGGGATGCTAGCTCTTGCTCTTCATGAGACTTTGCTTCCCCATTGGATGAATGTCACTGTGTTCGCGAGCTGATCGCCAGTGCAACAGAGATCGCCAGGGCGGGGTCCGCAGGGTGTTAGAAAAATTAATCATCTTAAGCATAAGAGATGAAATAGTTTAGTCATATTATAGCAATGCAGAAAAGCATTTAGGCTACTTTATTTTAGTAGCCTAAGCCTTAGGGGATGATTCTTTTGTTACGCACCTGGCAGTACAGCACTATTGGGAAGAAAGACGAGAGTTTGTTGGTTTTATTGACCTATTGAAGTTATCGGTCAGAGACTCCTCAATCAAATGCCAACTATTTAGAATGATGACAAAAACAAAAATTCAATCTTACCTCAGCTTAGCCTACCATTCCTCAGGCTCAAGTCCGATTTCACACTGCTCAACCCGTGCAAGAACATCATCAACCTCCGAAGGCTGCAAAATCCAAGCCTTGACCAGTGCTTCGAGAACAGCCTTGACATACGTCTCACTATCATCTCGCGCAGCAACCCTCCCAATCAGAGGCAGAGCTTCCTCAAGGAGATACTGTGGAATACAAGTCACGATAAAATACTGAGCTCGAGGATCAGGCACACGATTGCAGATAAACACAGCAACCCATGGAGGCAGAGAACCGGTCGCCCTAGCTTCGTAAGTTCGCCAGGTATTTTCGCCTTGCTTGTGCAGTGCAAAGGTCCAGGTGGAACGGTTGACGGCTACGTAGAGCTCGATGGGAGCTTGGGGGGAAGCACAGTATGCGCTTGTGGTTCGGAGTGGACCGTAGTTTGGGTCTTCTAGGTCGTGTTGGATGCCGTTGATGTAGAGTTTGGGACGTTGGGCTTCAAGGATCTCGGCATCGGACATCCAAACATCGGCCGGGGGGTGAGATGAGATGGAAGACATATTGAATGAGGTGGGTCTTTACTGCTGATTGGTGGTGTCTGGCGATAATGAATCTGCTGATTTAAAGTGGAATAATGTGCGTTGCTATAAAGATGTATTTATGTTGAGCAGTTGTAGAAACAGTATCTAACGAACATATCACAGCTATTTCTCCTTATCATCTGTCTCTTTGTATGAATTTCTTGTCACAAGATCAAGCATGCTACATCTTACAAACAAGTTAGTTGTTGGTACGAACAGTGCTCGAATTCTTTCCAATGATGTTCGAAGTTTTCCCTTTGCGACAAAGCATAATGCAGGGGAATAGGACCCCACCTATTGTTCTGGACCAGTCCTATCTGTGAGCGAACACGACAGGCCCTTGAAGTACCCTGCCATGTGAACTCGGTCCCGAGGTCATTACCCTATACCCGACGTGGGAAGACAATCAGACCATGACCCATTGATCAATAAACACTTTATCAATCAGCAGTCTAGATACAGCTGTCAGGTTCATGATTGGCGTTACGGACAAGCTGGAGGTCTTGAAGAAAGGGGACGGAATGATACGGTTATCTTGTACGAGTTTAGATTAAAGACTGGCTACTTTGTCTTGTCACCTCAAGTCTCGTTCGGAGCAGAGTCTCTATACTACTGAGCAGACATGAAACCTACTTCTCGGAGGCTTTTCCACTCTACCCTACATCAGTTTAATTGCCAAGAATGACTCCTATGCTTTCTAGTATCCCCAAACGCTCCCCTAAGAGCTCAATTGAGATGGCACGAGCCCCTTAATCCTTTCAGCTTCAACCATCTTAGAAGCCCGCGGGATATAAAATATTCTTCAAGTGAGACCATATAAGTGGCAATAGAAGGTCGCTTTGACGTGTTGAGGGACGTGGGTTGGATAGCGCTGGTCATGGCATGATACTAGAATCCTTCGAAATCCTTTGTCCTTGGCTTTTCATCTCCTCTAGTGGATACATGCACCGTTTTCCGCGTATTCAGTGGAATTATGTCTTAAACGCAAAACAATATTTTCCGAGCATTTTCTACGAATAATATTTTCACGTGCGCTGCATCGTGTTCTACTGCGAATTCAGTGACGCCAAGCTATCTTGTGCTACCTCGGCTATTGACGATCATGATCTGCACAAAAATCCCCGAAAAAGCCCACAACTCCGTCAACACTTCACGGCATCTGAAGTCATAGATTTGGAGAACTCATTGTTCATCATAACACATGCTACATGGGATGCATTATTCGGCTCTTCACCGGCGGTAACAGCAACGCATGAAGCCATCGTGACCTAAGATCAACACCAATTGATTCTGCTTAGTCGATATATAAATCATCTTCTATTGAACTAATCGTCGTCAGAGGGTTCTTCCATCAATGAGAATTATTCTTGGCTAACAAAAATCAAGATAATAGGACCGATGTAGTCAAATTCTGACAGACAGCATGACCATGTACAGAGTTTAACTAACCTCGATCTCACATTGACAGCCGTGCATGCATATAAGCGTCCCGAATGCAACAAAATCCCACTCACACATTGCGGGGGCGGCCCGAATTGAAGCATGACTACATTTTGCCTATTCGTCTAAACTCTACGATAGTGTCAACGACTAGGCTTACTTGCCCATTCGGTCCCGGGTTATTGGAGCTCCGTCGCTCGAATAAGGAGGTGAATTGACTAGAGCGACAGTGAAACGATGCTCAGACCATTCAATCCCATGTTATTTCCTGATTACTTGGTCTGTTCGTCAGGAAGACAAAAGAAGTAGCCACGAAAAGCGTGAAAGACAAAATAACTCAACCATCACAAATGGATCTAAGACGGGCACTTGAACTACTTTATTTTGCCAACCTGACACGTCTTCTGTCACCTACCTGTGAACAAGAAATGAAAGGCAAGCGGAAACTCCGCTGTCAAGTGACACTAGACCAGATGAGATTTCGGGCCGATCTGCTGATCCCTGTCTCACTCATGATCTTCGAAACAGCCCAGCGCTCGTGCCCCCCGGATTCTAAAAAAGACCCCGCAGTTATGCAAATCGGGGGCTTTTCATCCTTCTAGAAACTAGTTTGAATCCTTCACTATGCTTCGGCACTGCAATTAAATCCTTCAATAGTCGAAACACCGACATCCACACTATAAAGCTGTCTTCGTCCCGCCATTATTAACGACAGAATCATCACCATCTCATCTCTCATTCATTCATTCACCGCCATCTTCTGTTGACCATGAAGCTTCTTCAACTCGCCGCCCTGGTGGCGTCCCTCAGCCCTTTCACCAACGCTGCCGACGCAAACGCCTGGAAGTCGCGAAACATTTACTTTGCGCTTACAGACCGTGTTGCGCGCAGCGGTAGCGATAATGGTGGCAATGCCTGTGGCAATCTTGGAAATTATTGTGGTGGAACTTTTAAGGGTCTTGAGGCTAAGCTTGATTACATCAAGGGCATGGGCTTTGATGCTATCTGGATTACTCCCGTTGTTGAGAGTGAGTATAGCGGTGAAAATTATGGGACTATGGCTAATTTGCGGTAGACACTGATGGAGGATACCATGGTTACTGGGCTAGGGATCTCTACGCGGTTAACTCCAAGTATGGTACCAAGGATGACTTGAAGAATCTTGTCAAGGCTGCTCATGGCAAGGTAAGATATACCACCAACCTCGCAATAAACCATACTAACCGTTTAGAACATGTACGTCATGGCCGACGTCGTCGCAAACCACATGGGCAAGGGCATCCAAAACCACAAACCGGAGCCCCTCAACCAACAAAGCTCCTATCACAGCTCCTGCGCCATCGACTACAACAACCAAAACAGCGTCGAGCAGTGCGAAATCGCCGGTCTCCCCGACCTCAACACCGGCAAGGCAGAGGTCAAGAAGGTTCTCAACGACTGGATCAAGTGGCTCGTCTCCGAGTACAGCTTCGACGGTATCCGCATCGACACCGTCAAGCACGTCGAGAAGAGCTTCTGGCCTGACTTCCAAAAAGCTGCTGGTGTTTTTGCTATCGGTGAGGTTTGGGATGGAAGTCCTGATTACCTTGCTGGATACTCCAAGGTCATGCCTGGTCTGCTCAACTACGCTATGTACTATCCCATGAACAAGTTCTACCAGCAGAAGGGTGATCCTTCTGCTGTGGTGGATATGTACAACGAGATCAGCCAGAAGTTCGATGATCCTACCCAGCTTGGTACCTTCATCGACAACCACGACAATGCCCGTTGGTTGAGCCAAAAGAACGACAAGGCCCTCCTAAAAAACGCTCTTGCATTCACCATCCTCGCTCGCGGTATTCCCATTGTGTACTACGGAACCGAACAAGGCTACGCAGGAGGCAACGACCCCGCCAACCGCGAAGATCTCTGGCGCAGCAACTTCAGTACCGACTCCGACCTGTACCAAACCCTCTCCAAGCTCGGCAAGGCTCGCTCCGCCGTCGGTGGTCTGGCCGGCAACGATCAGAAGTTCCTCAAGTCCAACGACAGCGCACTCATCTGGAGCCGCGCAGACGGCGATTTGATCGTTGTTACTCTGAACCGTGGAAAGGGATATTCTGGAGAGTATTGCTTTAACACTGGTAAGAACAACAAGACTTGGGATCGTGTTCTGGGATCTGGAAGTGTCAAGTCTGATGGTAATGGTCAGCTGTGCGTTAGTTACTCTAACGGTGAGCCTGAGGTTCTTGTTGCTGCCTAAGGTAAAATGGATTGACTGTACTGGATACGGTCGGGTGTTTGTTTATTATTCTTTATATACATAGCTTGAGCTCAGCAATTATCATGTCAACATTTACTTTGTGTTTCTCGTCTTGGTGCGAGCAATAGTGACAGCGGATGCAAACAAATTCTAAGTAACGTTATCGAGGTAAACGATATAAACTAATGATATGTTCTAGACCATACTCTAGACCTGAGTTCATTCGAATAGGTTGCGCGATAAGCGGTCTGTTCTAAGGTAACAGTTATGGCTTTCTCTGCACTCCCCTGCATTGAGGCTTCAGCTGACTCGACCCCTAATTCAACTGTCGCAGGCCCCATAAAATGCCACCTACAGTGAGTCGCGACAGCACCAGTAGTGCCAATAGCCACCTGCCAAGCTCAATAGTCCGCTACGCTAGTGAATGTTCTAATTACATTAAAACGCTATTTGAGCTGAACGACGACTTTATAATTCGGTTGCCTTCTCATCCACCTCTTTTCTGTGCTTGGTACACTTTCTCGACATCATGAAACTAAATATCTTAACCGTTCAATTGTTGGCGGTGTGTCATCTTGTCGCCGCGTCGCCATGTAAGCCTTCAGGCTCTTCGGCGACGACTGGATTGACGACGGCAGATGTCACAACGGAGCGCTCAACAACAACCGCATCCGTTTCGAATTCCGAAACTGCTTTGCGAACCTCGCCAACTATGACGGAGACCGAGACTGCAACCACTGAGTCGGTGGCCACTTCCGAGTCTGCTACCACCTTTGAGGCTTCTGACGCCGAGACTGAGCCTGTCACGACTTCCGAGGCTGGTACTACCAATGAGGCCACCGTCACTTCTGAAACCACCATCACCTCTTCTTCCGAGATTTCTTCTGAGACCGAGACCGAGACGTCAATAACCGAGTCCATTGCTATGTCTGAGTCTACTACCACTTCTGACTTGCTCATAATCTCAACAACCTCAGCCGAACCAACAACCACGACATCAACCACCCCCCAGAAGCCAAGCGGCATCCTCCTCAATCCCAGCTTTGAGGACGATACTATTTCGCCATGGATGCTGTATGGTACCGACGGTTCCCTATCCGTATCAACGTCCGAAGCCCGGACTGGCTCCAAGTCCGCCCACCTATCCATCCGCATGATCAACTCTCCCAGCGTCGGCATTCGGCAAGCCATTGACCCATCCCTTCTCGAAGCCAATCAAATCTACGAATTCTCCGTGTACACAAAGTTCACATCGGATATGACATGCTCCCAACGACGAGTTGCCTGTACTCATGGGAACCAAATTGTTAATTCTGCCTCTTTTTCACTATACGGTGTTTCTTGGGAACCTATGAGTGTTTATTGTAGGTGGTCGCAGGACCAGTTGGATGCAGGACCAGGTGTTAGAATATTTATGTCTTGTGAGCGTATTGAGTGGTGGGTAGACGATGCGGCTTTGGTGGAAGTTGCTCTCTAATTCTTCCTTAAGCCTACTCCAGCATGCTGAGGCATGTTCAAAACCTAGTAGTTGAAATGTGTCTTGTTTATTCCGTTATTATTGTTCCAAGGAAATTCACTGTGAATATCTGCCGTGGCACTGCCTGGTCACGTTGTACAAAGGAATTCTAGACGTGGGTGACCGCTAGGCTACTATCCCTGTTCGGTATCGGTACATTCACCTGGGCTCCACCTTAGCGCGTCGAACAGTACCTCTACTTGGGTCTGTTGCCGGTCTAACAAACAGTAGAACAAGAACAAACGGCGCGTTGTTCATCTCCTGTTGTTTTTTCCTCTACAATCCTTTTGTCCCAACTCATTCTTTCTTCCCTGAAACATCCTAAGAGACGAATTACGCTCATTATTTTGTGCCAGCTTTAGAGTGGTCCTTGGACTACTCTCGACAAGATGGCGTCCCTTACGGCGCTTCCGACCGAAATCATCCTCGCCATCGTCGAGCCATTATCGCATTCCGACATCAAGAGTCTCAGCTGTATGGACCGCCGACTTCGAAATGCGGTTACGCACATCCTTTTCCGCACGCTCAGCATTGCAATGCCCCTAGTGTCACACCTGTTCCTCGACCACATGCTCAAGAAGTAAGTACGAGCGCTCTATTGTTGTTGTGTTTTGTCTGTATCCTTTACGACCTGGTTCTTGAAGACTCGAAGTAGCTGATCTGAACTGACTCTCGAAAAACTCAAATAGGTACGAGCCCGTCATTTCCAAAATCCATCTTCACGTTCATCTCCGCCCAAACCTCGAAGAAGATGGCAAGACTATGCCAAGTATCGGAGGCACAATGAAGAGTGACCTACTGCGCCAGCTCGTCAACGGAAAGATCTTCTCGCACATCGACTCGTTCTCCATTCACTTCGACCCTTGTCAATTCGACATTGGGCGCCGGCCATTGGTACGGGAATGACGGCGACTGGGGTGGCGGATACGGCAGCGGCAGCATCACTGTTTTCGAAGATCGAGAAGACGAGGACGAATGTTTCGAACGCGAAAAGGAACACGTTTGGCGTGCACAGTACATGCAGGTCCTCGTGGAGATCATGCAGAACCCGAACATCCGAAAGTTCCGTATCGAGAACCTCCTTCCCCGGCGAACTTCAGTCTTCGATACGTTGGAGTGGGAGAAGTTCTTGGGACAGGTCACGCACTTCGATCTCGGCATGTTCGGAGCCGAGTGTGCTAGTTGGAGCCTCAACACCATGCCCGGTTGGAATCAGTTCATGCGATGTTTCTTACCCGAGGATATCTTGAAGTATCTGGTCAATGTCAAGCATCTGAGAATCGAAGCAAGCGAGTTGAGTGTCTTCGGCGTGAGCCCCACAAGCCGAAGCTACGATGTCTTTCCCCTTCGCGGTAACATACCCCCACTCGAGTCCCTCGAACTCAAGAATGTCGTACTTGGCTTCACGTTCTTTAATTTCCTTGAAGAGCAAGGTGACAACCTCCGCGAGCTGACACTCCACAACTGCATGTGCCTTGCAATCACAGAGCCTGAGTCACCCGATAATTGGCCAACAACAGAGCACAAAGAAGTTCAGTGGTCAGACATCTGGGCATGCGTCTTGTTGCGTTGCCCAGCTATGAGAAGAGTCACTTACCTGCAGGATGAACTGCCTCCTCTACCTCCGAGCATCACCGACTACATCGAAGAGGATATGGATCTGGCTTTGTGGAGGCATGTTGTGATTGACCCAGACTGGGGGACTATTGAAGAGTGTGAGGATGCGAATGGTGAAGAGCTTTTATTGGACCAAGCCTGCAAGATGTATGATGAAATGATGAAAATGCTCGCGGAACGCCGAGAGATGGACGACTCGTCCTCAGAGGCTGAGGCTACAGAACAAGAGTAGCCTAAGTGCTGGTCTAAGCTATCATAAGACGACCAAAGTGTTTCATCTCTTATGCTCATCGCGGCCAGTCTTGTGACATTCTGTGGGAGGAGTAGAAGGTTGGGGTATACTCCTGGAAAGCAAGAGAATTGTTCTTGGCACTTAGGAATGTGAGAATCGATAGACCAGATACCAGCCTGATGTAATTGAAAGCGTGTGAATTGTCTTGTGCTTAAACTCTTTGTGGTGATTTGTCTGATACTTGACGTACTCTGATTGTCAATCATCTATTTAGTCATTCCGCAACAAAGATATTCACTCCAGATATCTGCTTTAGCGCCGCTTGGTTACCTCATACTGCCGCTCACTACCAATACCACTGCTGACAACTTTTCCATCTCGCGCAGGTGCCTTTGGACCCACTCCAGCACGTCGCGCAGTGCCTCTCTACCTGCACTGCAGTCAGGGTGTCAGAAGAATTGGCCGCCGAGAGCATAAGGGACGAAATCATCCGATCATCTTCGCAGGTTTAGGTAATCACTTAGGCTACTTTATTTTAGTGCCCTAAGCCTCAGAGGTCATTTCTTCTATCACCCACCTTCCCGCTGTTGCCAGGCAGCAAGCTCGCCGATCATTCACCAACAACTTCAAGATGCCTTCGCTGGTGACCCTTCCGACTGAGTTGGTCGGAGAGATCGCAGACAGCTTGCGACCTCGTGACCTCAAGGCCTTCAGCTTAACGAATCGCCGACTTCGTAATGCCGTCACTCACATCCTTTTCCGCACGCTCAACATTGCCTGCCCACTGGTGTCCGACAGGCTACTCGAGCACATGCTCACCAAATACAGGTCCGTCACTCTTTCTACTACCCGGAGGTCTGCTGGTGACACATCTGGTGATAAAATGCCCGACCGTCCGGGTGTCAGAAGAATTAGCCCCTGAGAGCATAAGAGACAAAATAATTTGCCAAATTGTGCTGGGGTTTAGGCTACTTTGTTTCTGTACCCTAAGCCTTAGAGGACAATTCTTCTGACACCCATCTGCCGGCGTATCACATATCAAGCACATAGGTACTAATCAGAAACAGGCACGCCATTTCCAGAATTCATCTGCACATCCGCCTCCGACCGAATTTGCCCGAAGACGACATCAACAATATGCCCTCTATCTGGGGCACAGACCGAAGCGACACCCTATCTCAGCTGGTCCGCGGAGAAATCTTCTCCCACATCAACTCTTTCAGCGTTCATTTTGATCCATCGCAATTTGACCTCAAAGGTTGGTTTGGAGAGGGCGGTACCTGGGGCGCCGGCGAAAGCATATATGTCTTTCAAGATTTCGAAGATGATGAAGACTGGGAAGGCGATCCAGGCACGGGTGGCAACGGAATGATGCTCAACTTTGAAAGCATGTACATCTGGCGTGCGCAGTACAACCAGGTATTCGAGGCCCTCGTCATGAACCCGAATATCACGAAACTCCGCTTCGTCGACCTGCTCCCAAAGCGGGCCTCGATCTGGTATTCGGATGAGTGGGTCGACATGTTAGAAAGACTGACCCATTTCGATGTCAGCATTTTCGGAGCCGAAAGTGCTGGCTTGCACGGCAATGCGACATGGGGCTTCATTGACTTTATCAACGAGTTTCCAACCTTCATCCCGCGGTATTTGACAAACGTCAAGCATTTGAGACTCGAAGCAAGCCCTCTGAGTGTCTTCGGAACGGATATCCAGTTCAACGAAGGCGGCACCGACTCGTTTCCCCTCTACGCTCCCACCCCAGCCCTTCAGTCCCTCGAACTGAAGAACATCGCCCTTAGCATGGATATCCTATACTACCTCGAAAAGCAATCTGGCACCCTCCGCGAGCTCATGCTTCACAATTGCATGTGCTTCACCTCCGAAGAAGGTCCAGACGTTCAATGGAAAGACATTTGGGACGAAGTCTCAGACTGCAAAGTGCTGCGAAGACTTACATACGTTCAGGATGAGACACCCCCTCTCGGCAATCCTTTGTATAGCCGGTTATCCAGGATTGCTAAAAGGATGGTGAAGAGGAACAAGAAGTTGGCGTGGAGATATGTCGAGATCGACTATCGCTGGGGGACCGTTCATGAGGATAACGAGGCGAATGTTCAAGAACTCCATTCGTATCATGCGTACTGGAAATACTGTGATCTGCAGCAGATGTTGAAGGAACGCAGAGAGAACTCTGCCGACGAGTAGATGGGTAGCAGAACATTGTTCTCCATCCTCAAAAGCTTAGGCTACCAAGCAAAGTAGTCTAAGTTTGACTCTAAGCTGGCATAAGGCGACCCACTTCTTCCCCCTTATGATCTTAGGAGGTAATTCTTTTGGCGCAGAAGGGCAACGGGAACTGGTCTGCGAAAGGCTCGGGACCGGCGTCGAGGATACGCGTTGCTAGGTTGAGCAGTTGAGAAGAATTCATGCATTGTTGCTTCTCATGTTTTGATGGTTCAATGGTTTTGACAGAGGCTTGTGGCAGTCCTCAAATTACGCTACCGGGTAGCAGGACAAATGTTCTTGGCGGCTCAAAATGCCATGCCAAGATTAGACAGCCTAGATACCAATTCCATCAAGTCAGTCACAGAAGTATTATTCTCCAAGAGTTAATATACATAACTAAAGTAGCCTCACTATTGGCCTAAGGTCGCATAAGGTGATCAAACTCTTTTGTTCCTAATGATTTCGGCGGTCGATGCTTCTGAGGCTACTTTAGATCGTGCATTGTCAGGCAAGGGTATACAACCTGTCAGCTTAGCACGTGGCAAACCAACGGCTCGACATTGGCTACCAAACTCAAGAATGAGTACCGTCAATACCAGCCTCACGGCTCAGCGCAAATTAATAAACGGTTTCTCTTGTCGCAGTTGTTCCTGGTACCTGACACTCCCTCATCGCGATTGGCCGACAATCAATGAACCAGGGATCCGAATGAGGTTTAGACCAAATGACGTGCGCATTTAAAACTGAAGCTTAAAAATAAGGTCTGAAGATCAAACAACGTTTCTTCTTCATCTCCTCATCTGCGACCGGTGAATGCTTATTCTTGCGCATTATGGCGATCGGTGGCTTGGAGCATTCCCTGCGCAGAGTCGCGGATGATAGTCTGCAGACTCTCAAGGTCAATTGGCACCTTGGCTTCACGTCCTTTGGCGGACCGCCCGTTCACTTCAAAATTGTAAGAACAAACCGCTCCCCTTAACTCTTGTACTGAATTGACAGAGCCCAGTTCCATGATAAATTCGTGAACAAACTGAAATGGATCGACGAACAAATCGTAAGTCTTCGTTAAAGAAATCGCGGTTTGGAAAATTAACGATGCTCAGTACCAGGAGCTCTTCAGTGTCGCGCAAGCTCTTTCTGGCCCTGGAAGCACGAAGATGCTCTACTGTATTAACCTTATCCATGGTGGCTTCTTACAAGCTGTCCTTGCGTTCCTAATCTGGAGGTAAACCAAGCTCAATCCCATGTTCCTTCATAGCAAAGCTAACTTGAACAGCATCCCAGGTTGCTTTGGCATGTTCGGCCTCTCAGTTGGCGTCTCCAACATAGGCGACACCCTCCCACGCGCAGTCTACGCCCTCCTCTCCGGTCTCAACGCCGCAACCGTCGGAATAATCGCCCTCGCAGCCGTTGAACTTTCCGATAAAGCCATCACGGATCAAACGACGCGATTACTTCTTTCGTTTACTGCCATGGCGGGAATGATGTACAATGCGCTTTGGTACTTTCCTACGCTTATCGTCGTGACGGGCATCGGTACTGTCATTTATGATTATAAGTGGCTTCATCGTCCTGCGAGGGCGGTTAAGAATGCTTATTTGAGGGTTCGACGGGGAAGGGTTACGGAGACGCAGAATGCTCGCGGTGCTGAGAATGGAACGGGTAGCGATGATGGCATTCAGCTCCGTGAGCCAGAGACCACCGAAACAAGAGACGCCGAGCCGCGCGTCGTCCCTCAAGAGTATCGCCTTGGCTTCTCATGGAAATCAGGCACCGCAATCATCGTCACATTCCTCATCACATTCATTGTCGTCGTCACCCTTCGAGGAAGTCTCCCCAACGCTCCTCTCCTCTACAAGCTCTTCGCAAATCTTTACCTCGCAGGTACTATCATCTTCGGTGGCGGACCCGTCGTCATTCCTCTTCTTCGAGAATACGTCGTTGCAGAAGGTTGGGTTAGCCCACGCGACTTTCTAATCGGTCTTGCCATCGCACAAGCCTTTCCAGGTCCAAACTTCAATTTCGCAGTTTTTCTAGGCGGTCTAACAGCCGTTCACGGAGGCTACCCCGCCATCGCAGGTTCATTAATAGCATACCTTGGTATTTTCGTGCCTGGCATGGTTTTGGTGCACGGAACGATGGGTATCTGGGAAGTTTTGAGGTCAAGACGCTGGGTCAAGTCTGCGCTGCGAGGTGTCAATGCTGGTGCTGTGGGACTGATTTATACCGCTGTGTACAGGATTTGGCAGGTAGGATATATTGATGAGGGGTTCCAGGCGGGGAAGAGTTTGGCGGATGATCCGTGGTGGGTTGTTGTTACGGCGACGGCTTTTGTGGGCGCGAGGTACTTTAAAGTGCCTATTCCTTTGGCAATTCTTTTGGGTGCTTGTATGGGGTTGGTGAGATATGGGATTGTATCTGCTTAGTGGGCACTGAAACAGCTCGGGTGAGTTATCTTATCATCGAACGAGATTGTCTTTGATGATAGCATTATGATCCGGATAATGTGGGGCCGGTGATTGTGAGTCTCGGGATGGCATCCGTTGCCCCCAAAGCTCGGTATGTCCGGCATCGGCACCGGGACCATAATCGAAGCTGTCACCTATTGTCTCACACCGTCAAGCCATTCTTCACCGTGCTTTTGTAACCGTAAGATAACAATCTTTTCCTGCTAATCAATTGGGTCGAGATATGCCGTGTATCCCCAGCAATGTCCACATGATCATGCCATAATCCGGGGTAGACCCCGATGAAGCGGGGAATTGGTGGATGAAAGCCTTTGTCGGCTACGCTAACTCATTCTGTGGCCCTCGTGCAAACCTTCTCCAGCGAGACGCGACGTCGGATGGCGTTCCGACAGTGGCTACTCATCTCCATGAGTCCATGAACAGTCTTTTTAATCCAAGATTTCCTTCTTCTATCCTTCTAGCTTCTCCTCATCATTCTTAATCGTAATATCTGTTTTTATTGACGTCAAAAGTAGTCGCCTCAGACACATCTCTACAATGTCAACAGACGAATCCATCCTCATTCTCGGAGGCGGCTGCTTCGGCCTGGCAACAGCCTTTGAGCTCGCACAAAAGGGCTACAGGAACATCACCATTCTCGAGAAAGACGTTGATGTGCCAAGTCGTTTCTCGGCAGCATATGATCTCAACAAAGTCATCCGCGCCGAGTATGCCGATGCCTTTTACACCCAACTAGCCCTGGTACGCCTCCCTCTCATCTTGACACAGAACGCCCAGGCTAACCTCGACAGGACGCAATTCGAAAGTGGCAGTCTGATCCCCTCTACACACCGCATTATCATCAAACAGGCTTCCTCAACGTGACATCCGGCAAAGCCGCCCAAAACACCAAGGGCGCAGTAGAAAGTTATTTCCAATCCCTCCAGAACAACCCAGCATTCAACGGCCAAACAACCCGCGTCGCCAGCAGTGAAGAGATTAAAAAGCTCGTTCCCAAATTCACAGGTCCTCTCAACGGATTCAAAGGCTATCACAACAAGCTCGCCGGCTACGGCCACTCTGCCAACGCTCTAAGAGCCGTGTACGAGGAATGCGTCAAGCTTGGTGTCAAGTTTCACCTTGGCGAGAAAGATGGAGAAGTTGAATCTTTGCTGTACGCTTCTAGTCGCGAGGGCACAAAATGTGTTGGGGCTAGAACGCGTGGTGGAAAGATTCACGCCGCTGATAAAACCATTGTTGCATTGGGTGCTGATGCAGCGAATCTTCTTCCGAGAATCGGCAAACAAATGACAGGTCGAGCGTGGGGTGTCGCGCATATCCAGCTCACAGACGAAGAAGCATCCGATCTCAAGGGTATACCCGTTACCAACGTGCGCGATCTGGCATTCTTTTTCGAACCAGACATGAAGACCAAGAAACTCAAATTCTGCCACATGGGTGGTGCATTCACAAACTACTCTTATACCAAGGACGGTCTTTCCCTGCCCTTCGCCAAGTTATCAGACTCCCAATTCATGCCTCTCGAAGACGAAACGCACATCCGTCAACTCCTCCGCGAAGTCTTTCCTCAATTGGCAGACCGACCTTTAATTGATCAACATCTCTGCTGGTTTGCCGACACGGATGATTCTGATTTTATCATTGACTACGTCCCTGATACGAACGGTACTTTGGCTGTGTTGAGTGGTGATAGTGGACATGGTTTTAAAATGTTGCCTATCTTCGGAATATTTGTGCATAAGTTGCTTGTTGAGGGGAGACAGGATGAGAGGAAGTGGCAGTGGAAGGATGGGAAGAGTAAGATCGCTGCTGTTTGGAGGAGTAGTGAGAGTCAGGAACTTGCTGGAGTTCCTAGGGCTAAGCTGTAACAGCATCTCGGGGTTATTGATTTCCTTTCAGGTTTTGTTATCATCTATAGATTTTTACTACAATGCCTACACATTGATGCTTGTTCGATACCGTTTGTATGTCTTGGCGCGGATAGCTCGGGTCCTTTTGTTTCCCCCCATTCCTTCGTCCTAATCTGATCGCCCAATTCGTGACTCATTACCGTTGATCCTACCCGATGTTTCACTCAAGCGCGCATTCATTCGTCAGCCTGTGCTTAAGGGGCAGATTCACGATCCGCGTTAATTTGCCGATCTGATAAGCAGGATCTGATAATCTTTACCATCGTGACCGATAACTCCGCTCTACGTCCGCGAGGTCTTCATTCCAGTCGCGCTCGGTCTCCGGCTACTGCCTGTAAGCAAACGGGGTATATATACTCGCTCCATCTGCTGATCGATCTGATAATTATCTGTAGATTATCTTATCAATCAATCATCCAATATGGCCACCGATATCAAAGCAACTCCAGCCGACACTGAACTCGCGTTCATCGCTGCAACCCATCCAGATCCATACCTCGTCGCCTTCAATGATCTTGACACCGATAACCCAAAGAACTGGCCCACTCGTCGCAAATGGGCGGTAACAAACGTCCTCTCAGTAACAGGCTTCAATCGCATCCTCGTCTCAACAGTAATGGCTCCCGCGCTGTCCATCATCGCGAAAGATCTATCCATGACACCCACTCAATCCGTCATGTCGTTGAGTATATATCTCCTCGCAACTGCTTTCGGACCGCTTTTCATTGGTCCTTTGTCTGAAGTTTATGGACGAAAGACCATTTTGCATGTTTCTAATATTTGGTTTCTTGTTTGGAATGTTGCCTGTGGGTTTGCCAATACCAAGGAGTTGCTTATCGGGGCGAGATTCTTGGCTGGGTTTGGAGCGAGTGCTGTTTATGCTCTGGGTGGAGGGGTTTTGGGTGATATTTGGAGGCCGGATCAGAGGGGAAAGTCGCTTGGTTGGTATATGGTTATTCCTCTGATCGGTGCTGCTGTTGGTGAGTACCAGTATTCCCATTCCCCAGTGCAATGAATGACTGATTTGTACTAGGGCCTGTCATTGGAGGTTTTATGACAGACCGAGTATCGTGGAGATGGATGTTCTGGTCAACCTCACTCTTCCAAGTCGGGATGGCCGCCCTCTCATTCACTACTTTCAAGGAAACATATGCTCCCGCCATCCTGAAGAAGCGAGCGAGAAAACTCCGAGAAGAAACTGGCGAGCCATATTACACATATGAAGAACGCGCACAAGAGGGAATGACTGTCCGGAAGATTCTCAACCAAGCCATGACCCGTCCCCTCCGCCTTCTAATCTTCCATCCCATTATTCAACTCACAGCCATAATCTCAGCAATCGGCTATGGCCTTCTTTATATCGTTCTCACAAGTTTCGCAGAACTCTGGACCCATCGCTACGGTCAATCTGTCGAGATAAGTGGTCTGCACTATATATCCTGCGCCCTAGGCGAACTCATCGGCTCTCAACTCGGTGCACCACTCATGGACTACTTCTTCCGCAGAATGGAACAACGCTCAGGTCAACATCACCCCGAACACAGAGTCCCTCTAATGCTAATATTCGCCTTCGTCGCACCCATCGGTTTTGTTATCTACGGCTGGTGCGCGCAGTTCAAAGTACACTGGATCTGGGTTGACGTAGCAATGTGCATTACCATGTTCGGCATGCAAATCTCGGGGATGCCATTACAGGCGTATATGATGGATTCGTATCCGGATCATACATCCAGTGCGATTGCGGCGCAGCAGTTTCCTAGGAGTTTGGCTGCGTTTTTGTTTCCGTTGTTTACGCCCAAGATGTATGCTGCGCTTGGGTATGGGTGGGGGAATAGTGCTATGGCCTTGGCGAAGTTGGCGTTGGGGGTTGCTGCGCCGGTTTTGCTTTGGAGATTTGGGGCTGGTTTGAGAGCGAGGGCCACGTCGAGTTTGTGAGATAGCTTTGTTTGGGACATTCTTGGAGATGTTCGGACTTGGAAGCATGAGATAGGAGCGTAGAGGCATAAGCAGGAATGCGTGGTTGGCCAAGAATAAGCAAAGTCTCGGCTAGTAAGAACACAGTCAGATTTGAGCAATGCGCTAAACTACCCTATCACATGTCTGACAGGGTACCATTATCTCACGAACATCAATGTTCCAAGAATCTTAGGTCTTATCCACGGGTTACGCTTATTTCGGAGCCTGGGTGGATACTCTGATATAGTGCTTATGTCGCACAGCAGACCTACATAAATACTCCAGGTCACGACCAACTATTCTTATCTCGCTCAAAATCTCCAATATTGACAAAAATGGCATCAACACAGGAATCTTTAGCCTCGAAAGACGATGGCCTCAAAATCATCCACGCAGGCCTTTACCGCACAGGCACCATGTCTATGACAGAGGCATACCGCATCCTAGGCTACAACGCCCACCACGCTCAAGACAACATCTACACCATTCCTTGGCATCTTGTTGAACATGCGGCTGAGGGAACATGGCCTCACATCGCTTCACTCCCTAACTACTCTTGCAAAGGTTCTGATGGAAAGTCAATCCGCCGAGCACCATTCACCAGAGAGGATTGGCAGGGTCTCTGGGGCGAGTACGATGTTGTCACAGACATCGCGTCTACTTTCTCCCTAGAGCTCATGGAAGCTTACCCCGAAGCAAAAGTCATTGTCGTCCAGCGAGACTTCGAAACGTGGTGGCCCTCTTTTAAATCAGAGCTGCTACAAAGCCTCTTCGATTTGAACTTGATCCAAAAAATCATCATACGACACATTATCCGTTTTCGCGCAATGGATGCTCTGATCAAAGTTCATGCCGGCTTTTTCGGTGTGAATGAATGCACCATGGCTGCAATCGAACCCCGTGCGCGAGATGTATATGAGGAGTACTACAGTAAGGTTCGTGAGGCTGCAGGTGGGAGATATCTGGAGTATCATCTCAAGGATGGATGGGAGCCATTGTGTAAGTTTCTGGGAAAGGATGTTCCGGATGTGCCTTTTCCGAGATTGAATGATCGTGCAAGCCATGCTGCGCATAACAAGGAGAATGTTCGGCAGATGATTATCTCTGGAGTTAAGATTGTTGGGCCTATTATTGCGGTTATTATTGGTGTTGCTTTTTATTATTGGAGATGATGGTCTTTGATATATAGTCTTCGGGATTAAGAAGATGAATCGTGTACTACGTATCGTCTAGTATCTGCTCTTCAGTAAAGAGTTCTCTTTATTCCCCACCAACCTGTCTTCCAAAACTCAGTCTCGTCCTCTTTATCGGTCAGAATATCCGAAACCACTCATGTTATCCCTGTGGTCTGCAACATAAACTTTGCATCAGATCAATTTTCTCCAGATGTGAGGTTTTGGAAAACGATATCAATTCTTTGCTTGCCCTTCAGATCATACCCCTCAACGTATCTCTCACCAAAAGGCTGCATCCAGGTATCTTGGTAAAGGCTTAGTGATAACGGCACAGGCTGGAGATTGACTTCCAACTTACCATACGTTGTCTGAGGTTTGGTAGCACAAAGCCAGATGAAAGTTGAATTGACTGAATCCTTCAAGTCGAACTTTGGATATACCCTTTCTACAGGAGCATACTTCTCAGCCGAGACACCGAAAGCCGGGCCGGAGAAGTCGAGCGAAATCCCTTTTGACACAACTTGCACATCTAGCTCTTTGAAGTAAGAGAAAGATCGTTCAGTATGAAGCGCGATTGCGTCCCACACAAGCTGAACCCTTCGATCCTCCCAGTGCTTTCCATCCTCATGAGTGTGAATGAACTCGCGCGCGGCGATTGCACCGTCGACTTCAAACCGCCTATCAGTACTGATGATGGATGAGTTCTCTGTCTTGTCCCAGCCGAGATCGTGCAGAATAGTCGCAACAGCGTGAATTTCGCGGTCGACACTGCGGCTTAGCGTTTCGTTTGCGTCCAGCATCAGGACCCCGTAGAGCCAAGATCGCATGACGTGTTTGTAAACAGCATGTGAGCTGTGATCCAAAGCGAATGCTTCAGCGGCTTTGACGATTGGGGTATTGACGACTGATATGCCTGCGATGTTACGCGTGGGCAAGTTATGGTTGTTGGTGCTGTGAGCCTGAGCAGAGCCGAAAAGTAAAGCTGATGCCCAGCTAAGGCTTATTATCTTTTGAACAAACATCATTAGAGTGCAATTGCTTCAATGCTCCATTCGAGCATCTTTTCCCCTTCTTTTATGCGCTGTTACCATACGGTTGATTTATAATCTTGTGATCGTCAGTATGACAAACCCACCTGCCATGAGCAAATTAAGCTGACATAGTCAACATGCGATTTCGGACGCAATAAGCAGAAGTATACTATATGGCATGATAACGTTGACAATAAAATGAATCAGTCGGCTGTTTTGAAGTCCGTAGGGACTCGTGAAAACTTGCTACCCCGCTTGGCGCTTACACATGTAAGGGCGGACAGCCCTCGAGACTGGGGTAATAGAATGTTCCCTACCTAGAATGGAAATATCTATTGGCCATGTGTTGGAGTGCCATATTCATTTTTGTTGGTACATGGTACAATCCGTGCATCTCGACCCGCTCGTTTTAGGCACCAGCCAAAAAGCCTGCATAGATAGAACAATTCATCTTTTCCCAAACTCTTTCTTTCCCTTTTATGCATATTTCCCTTGAAATGAAGGCAAGTTGATATCTATCACAAGATGTCAAACCCCCCGGTACCTCCTCCTCTACCACCATCAATCAATGTTCGAGCCCCACCTCCACAAATCCCACCGCCTATCGTCCCCGAGACCGGACCTCCTGGGTCTCTTCTCCTTCACCTGGTCATGTACAGCGGCGGCACTTTCAACAATCATTGGAACTGGTACATCCGATCAAGTCGCGATCCATGTATTGGCACCATAATCCATGCTCCTGGTGATGTCCACAGTGGTTTCCGATTTGAGATCAAAAGGTATCATGATTTCAGAGATGAACACAGTATGCCTCTGCATATTATCCCGTTGCAGTGGGTCGATGGTAAATATCTCGATGAACCGGCTATGTTGAGCAATGGGCATCGTGTGGATGATGATAAACCGGTCTGCGAGTTTGAGAAAAGCGTTTATAAGGTCAAGCCCCCAGAGAAGTCACTTAACTTTGTCGCATCTGTAAGTAAATTCGACCGCGATCAGGGGATTGCTTATTAAAACTGTGACGAACAGGAAGCTCCTAAAACGAAAGTTGTCCAAAGGAATTGCCAGACTTGGATCGTGGAGTCTGCCGATCAATTGGTTACAGATGGAATTCTGTATGCGGACATCGCTACCTACCTCCATAACATTAAACAGTAGAGGGAGAATGCCTGCTTTTCTGTATTTGAGGCCACCTGTGGGAGCATGAGAGGTAGCCAGGTTGTGGTGCGTGTTGGGAAAGAGAATTCAGCTTCAAATATTTCTCATATTGGCGTTTAGTCAAGTACCCGCATAGCAACCTTCTCTCGTCAGAGTTTCTAAGAGGTACTCTCTTCCCACGCTTTGTGTTGTCAGGTAGAATAGTGCCAGAGGGTAATGTCAACCTTACAACCATAGTCCTATGCATCGGGTTCCCGCTCCACAAAGATGGGTGTGGAATGTAATACTCCCATGCCTTCTGTCTGTCAGTCTGTTCAGAAGTAAGGCTCTAAAAGCTTTGGCCTCGAGAGGAATTCTTAACGCAAGGCAAGGGCATGCACTTAAACGGACCCATATCAGCTATCACTGGAAAGGAATTATGTAAATATTGATCAAACTATAAACGAATAAGAACCGTCATCCAGCATTATCATAAGGTAAACTCATCAACTACCACAAACTAAACACCCCATTAGGTCCCTGTCTCTTCGTCAAAGGAAGAGATCTCTTAAAAGGAAGAGCAGTACTATTCCTCGTAACATTCTGAATAGTGCATCCCTCAGTCTTGTACACACTCGCATACTGTCCCGTCAGAACAGTCGCCAACCATTGAATAGCAGGAGCAGCGCTAAGCACGAACTCTTGTGAATGTGTGCCAACAGAGTTGCGTTGGTACAGGATATTCGCTCCCACCTCGCAGTATCGGTTAATCAATTTGTCGGTGTTGACAATGGGACTGATTTCATCGTTGACGGCTTGGTATGCGAACATGGGCCATTGGGGAACGCCGTGGTAGCCCATTATTCCGTCATTGTTGATGACCTTTTTGACTTGAGGCTCGCGTAGCAGGCCCTTGCCGTTTGTGAAGAAATCGTAGATGTCAAGGCCTTCGTAAGCGACACCGGCTTGGGCAACGGTGAAGTTCTCTGCAGCCAGGAATCCAGTCTTGTTCTGTGGTCCATCTGTCTTGAGCTTGGAGATGACATACTCCTGCACCTCAGGGTACTGGCTGGTGATACCGAGGATGGCACTGGGTCCAAGACCTGCTGCGTCGTTTCCAGAGATGGCGTCCAGAACGGCGGTGATGTTGGGTGTGATTCCGCCGATGGCAGCTCCCTTGACGGATTTCATAAGATCGGGAGCGTATTGAACTGCGAGTTCCGACGCCCATTCACTAGCCAGCGCGCCTCCGGAGTATCCCCAGAGCGCAACGCGGGATGAAGACGAGTTGAGACCCAGACCGAGAGATAGAACCGCGCGGATTGAATCGAGGGTTGCGTGGCCTGAGATAACACCAGCGGTGAACGACGCCAAAGGACCTTCATAATCAGGCACGTTCAAGAAAACACCTAGACCCAAAGCCTGGTTAAACAAATCAGTGCCTCCAGAAGCGTAGGCAGTGTAGCTAGGACTAGCGTCCACATCAGCCGAATCATAAGGAACCTGATACGAAATCATAGCACTCTGGTTGAAAAGGCGTGCAGCGGTGCTATTCGCTCCCAACTTGGGAACATACAGCGTCGTGACAGCCCATGTCGCATTATACCGACTATCCGTGGTGCGATAAAGAATGTTATACGTAGCAGAAGCATTTCCAACAATTGAAGTCAGATTTCCAGGCGCAGGACGTACACGGAGAACAGTGCCGGGTTCTTCATTCTCGTAGCCCTCAGGTGCGGTATACCAAGGATCCTGACTCGGTGGAAGCGGTGTGGAAGATACAGCACGCTTATAAATATGGGATGAAGGAATAGCTGCAGCAATGCCCAACCAAAGGCTCAAAAGAGCCAGTACACGATGAATGGCCATTGTATGAAGTACGGTGGAATTAAGACACTGCATCTACGAAAACAGGCAAACGGTGGGCTTTTAACTTTGCCATTAGAATGCGGGGAGGAGAAACAGCCATGACGACAACGCATTGTATCCGAGGGATCCGTCAAGCCTCGACGGATTTAAAAATCCTGAAAGGATTCATGGCGATGACGGTTAGTTTTGGGGCCAAGATGATTGCTGACGAATGAGCATTGCGACGCCAGCCTTGTTTTGCGCAGTGGAACCAATCATGGACCCGAGCGTCCGGGCTGAGCTGGCTTAGCTGTGCCTTGTTTGGGACTTTGGCTTATAATCTAGGCGGAGTATTATGTACAAGGCGGAGTATTACGTACAAGGCGGAGTTGGATCGGACTACTGTTGTCCGAGGGCCGTTCGACAAGATCTGGATACCCGTAAGATCTGACGTTGGATGAATAAAAAGTCTAGATTTGGCCTGCACTAGAACGCGTGGAGGAGGGGCATTGGGTTCATGCGGCACGATGGGATTGCGCAGTTACTACGAGAGGGTGATGGGGGATACGCTGCGCGCATTCATGGGATTTCTATATTGGCACGACAATTTACGAGTAAAGTGCCACTGCTTTACTGGTCACGGGTATTGCATTTTCGTGGGTAGACCGTTGGCTCGGGCGCGCGTCGGGTGACAGGTCGTAGCTTGGGACGGTTTCAGCTCGGCTCGATTGGCGAAAGGACGGACTTGTCGACGGTTTTCGGGAACTAGGGCTAGTTTAGCATCAGGTTAGACGATATCCGCGTTCGATGAGAGCCTGCGAAGGGTCATTACGATTGACAAATGGCTTGTCGGATTGTTCAGATTGTTGTTCTGCGATGTTGACTGATGACGTCTTTGACGGCTATCGATAAAGCTTGTATCGATAAGCCGATAAGCTGATACCGATAGCGATAGGCTGATAGTGATTATCTTGATTTCCATGGAGCGGTACGTTGAACCCCGATTCGACCTGAGAATTCCCGATGTGAACCACTTGCAATCGTCGTAATATTCAGTTCCTGTAAATTGTAATCAAGTTTCATCTTACTTCTTTCAACTCGATGGAAATATTCAGTCACTCAAATCACATACTTCTAGCGTCCTTATTTGACAGCCTGGGCTTTAACTCTTGATTACCCAATTTACCCTACATCCTCAACTTGGAATTGAGCAATCCGCAGGACATGTCAACACGCTAGGTTGAATTTTTCCACTAATACGATATCATACAGTATAGTACATTGTAGCTACTTCAATCACCCTCATCCTTTACACTCGCCAACCTGGCCCATCTAAACTCCATATCGGAACTCGCGGAACTTCTTCTGGTAGTAAAACGTCGCAAGGCCACCAACAACACCAAGCGCAATAGGAACAGGTGCACGGCCACCAGTCTTGATGATTCTGGGAATAGCTGAACCAGTCAAGAGAACACTGTTTGCCAGCGCAAGCTCAGAGCCGTAGTCCTTGTTGTTCTTGAGAAGGTATCCTACCGGACCGTCAATCACATAATTCTGCTGAAGAAGTGGGAATCTTACCAGCGTAGGCGTAGGAGACTCCGAGACCGACACCAGCCACGAGAGAAGGCGTAGAGCGCGTGCGCATCCAACCAGCGGTACCACCAGCGGACACTATGAAGGATGGTCAATTGGCTGCCATACGACGCCTAGACTGTCAAAGATTACTTACAGAGAGCAGCGAGAGTGAAAGAAGGGTGCTCGGCCATTTTGAAGGTGGTGATAGGAACGAGTGATGGGGATGAGGTGAGTCTTTTGGTGGTGACGAGATCTCAATTCACTCTTCGGCTACTGCGGGAATGGTGGAGCCAATGCGCTGACTAATCGGGAATTGACACGGGACTCGGACAATGCTATGTCCGAGGGCCGCGGTCGCGTACCAATTAACACGTCGCGAGGATCAGTATGGATTTGTGCGAACGATTTCGCGTAACCACTCCAGACCTTCTTCCAGGCTTTTGTCGTCAAAGGCGCTCGATGGCATAATGCGCTGTTGATAGTGGTCAGCAAGAGCTCCGTCGATCAATTGGCGAAGGATACGGACGCATTTCCTGGTTTTGGCGAGATCCTCCTCTATCTTCAGATACTTGATGAGCTCTGACACACTCATGGCTTTCTGTTCTTGCATAAGTTCGCGTTCATGGAACTTTCCACATTTGGTTCACTTACTGGATTGTCTTGCTTATTGGCCAGGATGAGAATGGGCTGAGGCTCAAGCTGCTCTTCGTACAAAACCTCCCAGAGCGCATCTCTCGCATCATCCATGTTTTCCCTGTCTGCGCTATCAATGACAAAAATAATCGCTCTCATCCTGAAAAGAAGTTTGCGCCAAACTCCTCTTATTCTTCTATCGCTGGAGTAGTCGAGGACATTGTATTCTTGACCTCTTATTGTGAAGATAGTGTTGTTGACAGCTATTAATGTGTCAGCATATCGGGAGATGAGATTTCGGCGGGTGATCGAACTCTCGTTCAAGGGTGGTATTGGATATTGACCGCCGCTGAGCTTACGGATTATCGATGTCTTGCCCGCTGAGGGGATACTAACGACTCCAACTGCGATTGTGGGAGGAATCCATAACTGTGAGATTGTTGCGCCCATTGTAATGTCCTGTGCCAAGAGAAATGCTTGGAAGGATTCTGGGGGGCTGATGTTATATCCACTGCATTCGTAAGGCTATGCTGTCCTTTATTTAGGCAGCTTTAACACGAAGATGGTATAAGCGCTAGAACGAAAACCCCGCCATGGTCGAGATGTCAGCGGGGACCTGAGATGTTCATGGTCCGTGGACTGGAAATAACCTGGAGCAAGTATGCAGGTCAAATCGAGGTGGTGCATGCCAGCCGACAAGGGCTTTGCTCATTCGCTACAACCATATCTCCACGAGTCAGCTTGAATCAAGTGAAGAGACTTTTGACTACAATGGGAATGGTTCGAAAATGACCGATGAAACCATCAGAGACGACTGTGTTCATCCAGACCATCGTCACGTTTGTCGTTCAATATACGGAAGAAGCCTGTCGCCCTTGTAACACTACTCATCATACATCCATCGGACTCTCTTGCCACCAGAAGGCAGAAGAATACCGACCAGTCTTCTACTTGATCAGCCAACAATGCATTTCAACAGGTACCTTGCCGCTGTTTCAAGTCATGCTCATAGGTAACTGGAAAATGGCCGACGCAGCAGCCTTATCATTGCGAATGCACTGCACTGCCAACGAGGTGAAACGAACAACACTGAATCATAGAAAACTGGTGCACAAATTGCACTGGCGTTGGCCCCGTGGATGCCTGGAAAAGACCGCCTGAAACGCGAGAAGCAGCCTTCTGTTTACCGTTCTCACAATAACAAATCTTTTCCCCCTCTCTTCAGCAGCCCTTCGCATTCTTCACTCCTGAACGCTTTGGCTGTTTATCCTTCTCAACCTTTCGGCGCCTTACACTCGCGCATTATTTCTTCACACGATCCTCATCTTGGTTCAACGAGAATGTCCGACACCAAGTCGAAGGCGGACTTGCCTGATGAGCTTTCGCTCACCTTTCAAAAGCTCTCACTTTTCAAAAGCTCTCACTCGAGGAGAGCTCCGCGGAGAAACCCTCACCAGAACACAGCACAACCGAGAAGAGCGCATCTGAGTACAACGCACCTGAGCACGCCTGTTCTGAAAACTCCTCACGCGAGGAAAGCTCCCCGGAGAAGGCCATTCCCTACCAGGCTTCAGTTGAGGATGCCTTGACTAACGACGACTCACCTGAGAAACCATCTACCGAGAAACCGCCCACCGAGAAGCCGTCAACCGAGACAAACTCGCCAGAAAAGCCCTCCTTGTGGTTCATGTGTCCGAATCTCGACGAAGCCGTCCGACAGGAACTCCAACGAGTCGATCTCGATTATACTTTCAACCCCACCGACGAAAACTACTCCGCAGACAGGAAGTACAATACCAACATCATGGGCAAGTTCACATGCCTAAACGGGAAGTGCAAGAACATGGGATGGAGCAGCAAGTTGGTAGCCATCACCATCCGCGAGTACCCCGACGAACAGTACAACGCACGAGTGTATCGCCAGCGATGCAAGAAGTGTGGAGAGCTTGGAGATCCAGAGATCGATCAGGATACCTACATTGACAGGGTGTCCTACCGGATTAAAAAGTGGAACGGCGTTGATCAGGAGGTTCCCGCATGGCACGGCGAGGAGCGGTACGGGCCTCACGAGTCGAAATTGTGTGAGGGTTGTAAGAATGGGCTTTGCAAGTGGCGAGACGAGGCCAAGGAAAAAGAGCTTAAGTGATCTGGTATCTGGGATGCAGGAGTGGACGCTGTGGAAGTCGAGATGATATGTCGTGGGTCTGAGGATAAGAGGATCGAATGATATGGCGTTTGGTTGTGACGCGATCTGTGGGGCTTTCATCATCACTATCCAACTGGAGATGTGGTGGAATACGGACATATGGAGCAACATCGAAACATGGAGGAATATGGATAGCGATGCTCGCTTCATGTAACGACTATCATTTGCTGTTCCCCAGGATTATTTGTCGCTCCCTTCCATAGTCACAATGAAAAGTAAATTGACCAACACCTCAGTCTACGCAAAAGGCATACCCTCACCAGGCTCATCAACCCCCAGCGCAATCTTCCCAACAGTCCCACTCCCCTCCACCCGTCGATGCGCCTCCTTCAATCCCTCAAGCGTCAGTCTCAACCTCGTACCAACCGTAGAGACCAGCGTTCCATCCTCCATCAACTTCGCGATCGTGTTCAACATTTGATAATAATACTCAATGCCAGTGCCATGATACGCTGCAGAGCCCAACCAGTCCCAGGAAAAGGTGAGAGACTTTGACATGAAGTCTGTACCGTAGAGACTGACGTCTGCTTGGACGATGGTGCAGACTTTGCCGAAGGGTGCGCAAATTTTAGCGACGGCATTTGTGTATTGTTCTGTTCGGGCGACGATGTAGATGTATCTAAGATGTTAGGGAGGAGTGTCGGTCAGAGGTGGATGAGCCTACTTGATTGGTACTTCGAGATTGAGGTCTGCGACTTGCTTTACGAGGTCTTCCCTGTGATTGATCACATGGGTCGCGCCCATCCTCTTGCATGACTGGATTGTCTCGTCGCGAGATGCCGTGGCGATTACGACGGGAAGCTTCAAGACCTTTCTCGCGAGTTGGATGGCAGCACTACCAACGCCACCACCTCCGTTGATCTGCAGAGAAAAATAATCAGCCAGTACTACTACGGTTACAAACGTCTTGTACTCACAATCAGAATGCCGGCGTCTTCTTCTCCCTGGATCTCCAATCTCCGCCACAGCGACTGATACGCCGTCACAAATGTCAACCCATAACTAGCCGCATCAACAAAGTCGAAGTTCTTGGGTTTATGAGCACAACTGAACTCGCTGAGGAGCTGATACTCTGCATAACTCCCCTGTTCAGTTGTTGCGCCCACCCAGGAAACCTCATCGCCCTGTTTGAAGAATTGACAATCTGGTCCGATCTTCTCAACGATTCCTGCGCCGTCAAAACCGATGATGTGGAAATCTTTTGGAACGCGCTCGTAGTAGTCTGGGTTTTGTTAGATGGTACTTGATAAGACGAGGAGGGACTGTACCGGGCGCGTCGTCGTAGGTTCCTGACCGGACCTTGTGATCGATCGGGTTTACGGAACAGGCTTTGACTCTGTATACCATCAGCATTCTATCCCCAAATGAATTGCCGAGTCTCAGTTACTGACTTAACTAGAACCTGTCGCCCGGTCGGATCATTCGGCTTTGGTACATCTCGAGACTCGAGGTTATCCACAGGCCCGTATGTTGAAACTCCGACAGCTTTCATTGTCGACATTATGCATAAATAATTCAGGACGACTCGAAATTAGTTGTTGAAAAAGAACACAGGAAGAAAATAATTTCTCTGTTTATTGATGAGCATGCATAGCCAATGACGAATTCTCTCGCATCTGTGATGGTGGAGCAGACTTGATAAAATGGGTAATCTTGTCTAATATTGTCGTCATTCTCAACAATGACGTTTCTCAAGATCACCAAAACACAATGCAACCCCAATTTACTTAGAGCTTTCTCCGTCTGATCCGAGCAGCGACTTTGCCCTTCGGCGGAATAGTTCCAAATGGAAAATAATCCATATTCGGTCCAACCTTAGCCGCAGCTTCACGATCAACAAGCTCAATCTCATAAGCCCTCAAAACAACAGCACCGCTAGCCATGAGCTCCTCCTTAGCAAAGAACCGACCAGGACACATTTTCATGCCACCGCCGTAAGGAAAGAAGTAGCCCTGTGTACCTTCCGTTGTAACGTGTGCTTTGCGATCCTCGCGCTCGACTTTCTGGGATTGAGCAGTGGTTTTGACAGGGCCGCTTGAAGGATCATCGTCGAATTGGAGAAACCTCTCTGCCCAGAATGAATCAGTGGGGTGCTCATCGTTATGTCCGGTGTTCCAGAAGTCAGGATCGCGACTGCCGAACCAAGATGTTGAGAGCATGCCTACACCTTGCTTCATCTGCCATTTGCCGAACTTTAGATTCGGGACGGTGGATGATCGGCCGACGGGGGCGGCTACGCGGAGGCGTAGAGTCTCAAGATAGATTGCGTTGAGAAGAGGTCCTGAACACAGTTTGTCTTTGTCAAAGGAGAGGGAGTTGTCGTTAAAACAAGGCTCCATCTCACTGATGAGCCTATCGGTAAGAGTCTTGTCGAGGAGGGTGTCGAGGAGCATCCACATGGCGGCAGGAATGGCATTAGCATTGAAACTGCAAACTGTTAGATACACGATATTGTATGCTCAGTAGGCAGATACTTACCCCCATATCAAGCCCAAGTCAAGAGCAGCAGCACCTCTCGGCGTAACCCCAATATTCTGAAACATCTCCTGCCTCTTACTCATAAGTCTAGCACCAAACTCAGGTGTCCAGTCCTTAATGAGCAGTTCTTCATCGGTAAAGTCGAGATTCTGTCTGCCCCATTCCTGAACGCGAAAGATGCTTTCTTGAATACGGTCTCTGGCCCGATAACTCTTGGGAATCATCCATCGCGGCAACCGTCTGAACAGATTGGGAAGATGATAGTCAAATTCCCAAAACTCTTCCAAGAAAGTAGGTGAAATCTCGAGAAACTTCTCACCGCATAATGCAACCACTGCAGCGCGAAGAAGACGGCTCTTGAGCCACCCATAAAGATCATCAACCTCAACCCACTCATCCTCCTCAAACATATTATCCTCATCAATATGCTTCGAATAAACCTCCACAAACTTAGCAACCATAGCATTAAGCGCACTTCCCGTCATAAGGTTATGCATATCACGATGCGACACGAAATGAAACCGCTTCAATTGCTCAACATGTTCATAACCAGGTGCAGGCTTGACATCGATGCCCGAGTCGTCATTCGCGTAGATAGCGACGTCATGTTCCGGAAGACCGAATGCGTCGCGAACGGTCATTATACCGAAGCTTTTGGTGGTTAGGTAGCGAGAGGATTTGAAGAGGTCGATGATTGTTTGGCCATGGGGGATGAAGTACATTGGTTCGGCGCCTACGAAGAGACGGAGAGGGACCTTGCCGAATTTGGACCTGTACGCGTGTTAATCGAGGAAATGGTTCAGTTGATAGTGTCGCTTACAGGACAGATCCTAAGAAGCGTTCAGTATCGTAGGCAAAGCCAATCGTGTTGCCCACGAACGGGATCCAATACGGAACCCTCGGGGGTTCCCTCACAGCGTTCCCATAGCTATAACCCTTGTTACCCAGGACAGTGAAGATGTACGTTACAAGAAATGGAAGAAGAAATAGTAAAAAGACTTTTGTACCCGAGGCTACATCAATTGATGAGCCTAGATTGGCTGGTTCCACTGTCGTGGCGTTCATTGTGTAACGGCTGACGGATGATAGAAGATAATGAAATGGCTTGGATGTTGAGATTGGAGGTAAGCAAGGTTGGACATGATTGGACAGATCTGGGGCTTCCAGGAACAGGTCTGCGAAGGGTTAAGCGCGGGTAAAATAGCGTGTCTATTTGCAAAGAGCTGGTAGTAAACACCAGGCCATTCCATTTTTGGCTTGCTAAGATATCCAGCAGCGGCATGACCACGAACAGTCCAAGCCTTGATCCAAATCCAGCCAACTCCAAGAGTCTTGAGCGTATTAATCTCTATTACCTCCATTCACATAGCTCCCGCAAGGTCCATTACTCCACAACCACCCGGGACTCGCGCCAGTTTTGGTAAGATAAGAAGACCACCTGACCTGGCCGTTGGGACAGACGTTGTCTCGACTCACGTAGTGATAGCAATTGGCACTGTTGGAAACAGCAGTGATAGACGAGAGACATTTGGGGTTCTTCATGCATGCCGCACAGCACTCGTAAGCGTTGGCCATTCCCGTGATAGCTAATGTATCATAGGTTATACCAATGGTGTTTCTGTAAAAGAGGGCTTTACCACCGTTGGCTGTCGAGATTATGTTCTCTTCGCTGCACGCAAGGTAGAGCTCGACAGGTAGTTGTGTCTCGACGATGACTATGAACGTGTTAGTAAGCCATCGGGCTTTGCACTGATGTACGTACCAGACTCGACCATGGTACTAGTCGAAGTGACATCGTTATACTCAGTCACCGTTGGTGAAGATGTCTCGGTGACAGTAGTCGTCACATCATCCGGATACTCAGTCTCAGTAACAGTCTCCGTCGTACTGACAACCTTCGTCTTTGTTTGCCTGATAGTTTTCCTGGGACCTT
This sequence comes from Fusarium sp. NRRL 66335, assembly GCA_004367055.1. NCBI lineage: Eukaryota > Fungi > Ascomycota > Sordariomycetes > Hypocreales > Nectriaceae > Fusarium > Fusarium sp. NRRL 66335. The sequence continues at coordinate 31,788 of QHHG01000257.1, forward strand.
GGATAGTCGTGGTAGTGTACTTGGTTGAAGTCACTGGAACTTTCTTGGTACAGCGGACGCGTTGAACGTACTGTTCAGGCGCTCCAGCTCTGCCACCCGGAAGAAGAAGGATCGCATTGGGGATATCGGCTCTCTTGACGTAATCAGGTGAATCGCGAATCTTCGTGAAACCCGGAGAGGCTGAGATTGTTTGTGTACTGTACTTTGTAGTCGTGCTGCTGATTATCTGTGTTGAGAATGCCGTGTGCAATCGATCCTCTACCTCTGTTTGTGTTTCTGTGTCATGTTAGCTGTTGAGCATGTGATGTACAGACATGAAAGGGCGAATGTTTACCAGTTACATGGCTAGTGGCTGTCTTGATACCGGGATCGGCAGTTGATATGACGGTCGTCTGAATTGTTGTGGTCTCTGTTGTGGTATAAGGCCTTGCGACGACAACTACATTGACTTTGCGAATAAATCTCTTTACAATTGTAATTCGCTCGGAAACTGTCGTGGTCGCTCTTGGGATCTTGTTAGACTGGATTCTCTTGGAACCCAGTTCGCTGGAACAGATGACATTGGATACCGCCACCGCCGCGTGGGTGCCAATGGCCAGGAGAGTGAGGACGGTTTTGATGGCGACCATCTTTAGAGCTTGGAAGAGACAGCTACAAAGTTAAGGAGAACAGCAAGAGAATGAGGCACCGGGCGACATCTTTTCAATATAAGGGCATTTAGATGTCAGCTCCTGTCTGCACCAAAGCAATAAACCATGCAATAGTTTTAAAACCCAGACTGGCCGATTTGTTATTGCATGGATTACCGACAAGGTGTGTAAAGAGCCACTGGCTATATTACAAGGCCTCAGAACAAACAATCCAAGGCTGCATGAGTAAATGGCCTGATGGACACAACCAACAAATCAATGGGAAAGTCGGGGATTAAGCGAGAGATAATATTGAGGTCGAGACTCTAGAGTCATGGCTGAAAAGAAGCAAATGAAGCTGTTTTGGGTTAGGTGCTTACATGCCATGCTAAAATGTCAGCGGTGAGAGCCCTGTCTGATCAGCCGCTCAGTTGAGAGATGGTCAGGGTGGCGAAACAACCACGTCTAAGGACACAGCGTAAAGTGACCAAGCTTTTCTGTCTTTTCTGTCGCTTAAGGGACAATTGGTTCATTACCCTGACGCCTGGTGGTCAGATTGATGGGAAGAGATCGCAATAATTCTATAGTAGCAGGAAAGTAAAGGCGTAAATATAAAACCAGATTCAATTTAAACTGGACAACATATATATCCCCCTCCTACCCCATGCCGTTAAATTAGAGTCTATCAACTGTCACAGCACAAAAGGCTGCTACTTGAAAGCATATCTGGGCAAAGGAATCAATATTCAACTACATTAATCACAAACCCCCATTATAACATCCTCTGAAGGATCATAATCACCAAGAAGCACCTGGACTCCGCGCGCTTTAGCCATTATTTTCAATTCTTTAACCCAATTCATCTCAGGATCATCACGCACTACCTCAGTGCAATCAATATACTTCAGCCGACTGAGTGGTGCCTTTTCGCCCGTCTTCGCGACTATCGACGAAACAACACCCAGAGCCTTACCAATCTCCGTAACGAAAGCACTTTTTCCGAGATTGCATTCCTTGAGGATTGGACGGAGGGAATCATAGAGCTTGAGATACTCGATGGACGGTGGGAGACGACCGGGTGATATCCATGTTCTCTCGTAGCCGCTCAAATGTATTTCGTGAATGGAATTAAAGGACACAGGTATGCTCAGCTTTCTCAGTTTGGTCAACCTTTGGAAACAGTTGGGTAGATTGTCAAAGTTGTGTATCCAATCTGTGTCATGTTTGTACATGGGGAGGTCCAACTCCTGGAGAGAAGACGCGTGGTCGATGAGGCACCTCGCAAGTAAGCTGCAACTGTGCTGGGGTCGAATAGAACTCTCCGCGAATTCTGCGCGAAAGACTTTGAGGTTCTTGCAGGCGCCCAGAACGCTTCTGAGTCCGTGCATTGTAATGTGTTGTGTTGCGAGAACAACTGATTCAATTGGCGAGGTTCGCTTCGGGTATCGCATAGAGTAACTGTCCTGTCCCGATGCGTCCAGGTCATCTAGGTCCTCATAGTCCTCACCAACACAAGTAATCTTGAGATTCTTCAGACTTGGAAAGTATAGGAAGGGAGTCAGCTGTCTCATATTGATCTCATGGACCGCATTCCAATTTCCTATCCCCCAGTATCGAAAGTCCAGATGACACAACTTGGCCAATGGTAAAGCTCGGGTTGGCCGTGGATGCCGAGTGACAAAGCGCAGAGCGAGCTGTTTAGCGAGACGCAAGATAAGCAGTCTATTGTAGTAGTGCCAATCATCATCGCGCGGAATTTGCGGAATGGTCAGGGTTAATCTTTCCAGATTTGTCGTCCATACCAGCACGAGGACAGCTAGACCGTCATCCCAAACTCGGCGAATCTGCTGACCCAGGTCTGTCGAGCTCGCTAGATCTGGCAGCAACTCCTCAGCTGCCTTGGCTAGTAGTTCAAGGTTGGTTGAACGCAAGCCGACACGAGCAGGATCATGGTCGTGTGGTGTTTGAATCCAAGTAAACTTCAAGCTTCGGACTCGTGAGCGGAGTTCGGGATATCGCAGCAGTTCCAGAGCGAATCTATCAAGAGTTACGATTGAATCGCTTGTGGAATAATGCCCATAGTCGCCATCGTCAGACCAATTGCGGACTCTGAGGGGAGCTGCGATGTCGTTGAACCTTTTGCTGACGACCCGGAGAGCAAATATGTCGGGGTGATTAATGTCGGATACATAAGTAAATATGTGCTCCAAGATCTCGTTTGGCATATCTGTGAGCCTAGCCATGATGACTTCGTTGATCGGATCTGTTAAGGACTACGCTGATTGAAGAGTATCTGCTGATTGATAGTGTTGAAGTTACGAATGAACGCTGCTGCCTGTTGGTCTGTCAGCCCCAATAGCACAGTGCGGGGTCATGTGCAGCATTTTCTTTTCAAGAGGGGAATTTATTACGTTTTATTTATACTACCTATTTGATTAAAATATTATATAGCTTTCCCCGGCTAGTAGAAATACTAAGCCTTGTTTAAATATATATATATATATA